>SKCR01038591.1:0-61659 GCA_019454045.1 Zanthoxylum bungeanum
GATTGAGCATTAAAGTTATCATCACATGAATCTTCCAAAGATCATGTTCTACTATTTGCTCATCTCCGGGCTTAGGCCCGAGATGTTTCTCTATCAAATAAAGTAACTCCTCAGTTCCTAGGACTATCCTGAGGTACTATTCCCAATTTGAAAATTAAAGCTGTTTAATAACATTTTCTCCCAGGATTATGTTTTAAACACTAATCTTTCAGTTATCTTGATTGCTATAGTCCAACTATCCAATCAACGATTTTAGGTACTATTAAATATAATGATTACTATAGTCTAACTATATAATCAACTATAATTTGATTGGTTAAATTCAAATATATTGATTACTATAATCCAATTATATAATCAACTATAATCCAATTATATGAATACAGTCCAACTGTTTAATTAAAACAACGATTAAATATTAGTCCAACTAATATATTTTTTATATATTGACGAAAAATTGAAATGAGCGCGTATTGGCAAGTATCTAAACGAAATTGCAAATTTAATACTTGCCTCCCACTATTTTTCGGCGAGCCTATAACCCTCTGTTGAGTACTCGGGAAACCTTGTTTTCTATTGGGCTAGGATCCCGTTAAATAACACACAACCTTGACTTTGGCCAACAAGCTGTATGATATTTAACTAGGTAGATCTCTAAGATCAATTGGATCTCATCCAATTCCTAGATCCAGTAGGTGGACATCCAAGTCCGAAACATATATACAATATATATGCCAATATATCCAATATATTTTCCTAACCTTTTTCCTCTGAATCAACTAAGCTTTGGCTTTGGCACAACAAATTTAATGATTCCAGTTAAGCGGAACCCATTGACCTTGGAAAGCTTCGTAATCGATGTCGATGGACAAGAAGTGATCTTGTCTTTCGCCAACAAATCACAACTTGGACAAGACATGCGATATGGAACAAAGCCTTCATGATTCAAACACATATGTGATGGACAAAGGTCTTGAATTTGGCCAACAAACCAGTGCCAATCTTGGATCTTGAGAATGAATCATTCAATGGAAGGAAAAACGCTTAATATATGTTGAGGGTTTTTCGCATAATTGGCAACCAATTAATTATCTTTGATTAGGTCTCATCATACACCCTTAAACATGCATTCTAAAAACATAATAAGGCGCGTAAATAAATTTAATAATGATATGCGGATGGATATTTAAAACAACTTGTTCCTAGAATAAATCTCTCCATTTCCTCTCTCCCGCTAGCACAAATCTTACTTATACCCAATTACATAACACTTCTAAAGAAACCTCATTTACATTGAGGGGAATAGGTGAGAAGAGAAATACAAAGAATCAAGAGGTAATAGGCTGGACACGCAGGTCCAATTTAATAAATTCTAAATTTATTACAACAATTTCCAAAATTGCCCTCAATCATCTAATATCCATCCGATATACATTATTCATACATCACATCCATGTATTCACACAAAGCATGTTATCAATCAATCTAATCCAATTAATTAATATGAAATTAATGACTATCCAATGTTCAAACAACGATTTGATTTGCGCGAGTCAAACTCGTTTTAAGAATAAGTACTCAAAGTACGAATTCTTGAATTATATTAAACTACAACATTAAATCCAATTTAATTTGTATTCAATACTAATTCTTTATTTAATTCCAAATTAAATAATTACACTTTATTAATGAGTTTTTACGACTTAGATTCTAAATCTAATCATTACGGGTCTCAAAGCCCAATTAACATCCAATGTCAATTTAATTAAAGTCCAATGGGCTTTCAATTAATTTATAAAGCATGGACTTTGGTCAATATGGGTCAAACCCAAATACCAAAGCCCAATTTAAGGAATCACCCTTATTTGCCAAAAATCAATTTAGGTCCATTAGGCCCAATTAAAATTTTAAAGGTCCATTTTATTATATTTAGACTTTATGGATATGGTTTTGGGCCCAATTGGATCCAACCAATTAACCTAAACCATACTTGGCCCAACCAAGCCTATTAAGCCCAAATACAACTTTATTAGCCCAATTCCAAATTTAGCCCAACTAATTAAATTACAAAATTCCAAATTTCACAATTCAATTAACTAAAGTGTATAGCCATAATTAATTATTCAAATTAACATTTCCAAAACACCAATTTACATAATTAATCATGCTTATTATCATCAACACATGTCCAACATCATTGAATCAAAAAATCAATTCATTTCCATGCTTCTTGGTCACGGCATTTTAGGGTTTTTGTCCAATTTCGATTTCAATCCAATTAAATTCTAAATCAACAATTCCCAAGTCTTTCAAACTCATCCAATGATTCAAAAAACAAAAATCACCATGACTTTTAGGGCACCAATGACATTCGGCCAAGCCAAATTTTGGGGAAAAAATTATCCAATTCAATTTTCATCAAATTGATCATGCATAACACTATGTTATCATCATTCAAACATATTCAAACAATCAATTTCATCCAAACATGCTCAAATCAATTTTACCCAATTTTTACCCTAAATCAATTTCATGCTTAAATAAGGCTCTGATACCATTGTTGGGTTTCTATTATAGTCTCAAGATCAATTAAGCATATGAAAACATGTGAATACATCAAAGTTAAAGTTGCAAAATACTCACTTTCATCGGATTTACGATGCGATGAACACAAAACTTTTCCTCCTCCATGGAAGCTCTCGGCCATGCCCAAAATTTATGCTCCAAGTTTTGGTCAACCCTCCATTGTGTGCTCCAAGCTCCAAGCTTTGTAAATGGTGATTCCATGCTCAAGGGTTTGTTTCCCTATCACCTTTGGATGACTCTTTATGTACTAGGATAAGAAAAATTTGCCACAAATCTTCCTTGTTCTTGCTTGTTGTTCTCGGCAAAGAGAAGCAAAATTGAGAGAATTTGGCCCTTGGCCGAATTGGAGAGGAGAAGATAGAGAGAAGAAAAAAAAATGAGTTTTGTTTTGATTTTCAAAAAATCAAATACCAAATCCAATTTTTCCAAAAAAGGTACAAGGCAATTAAGCCTTCCAACCACCACCATCAATCACAAGTGACAACCATCACATCACTCAAAGTGATGTGACTTCCATCACAAGAATGACTAATGATGTGACGCGTGATGTGACTTGTGGGCCCCACTTGATTCGAAATGCGAGTGGGCCCGCAAACACTTCCGGGCTCGGGTTCGCTAATTCCGAATTAACGAATTTTCCGTTGCGACGTAATTAAATCAAATTTAATTAAATAATTAAGCCTAGCAAAAATACTATTCACGTCGCTAGCGAATCAATTCTAAATTAACTCGTTCGCCCGAATTAAAATCTAATTTTAATTCCGCGTCGAAATCTCATTTCATATAATATATCGAATATATTATTTTATCGATTAATTCTAAATTAATCGCTCTCTCTTTTTTAATAATATTTTATCCCAGATAAAATATCTCGGTAATTAATCCCAGATTAATTTTCTCTCTCTATTAATTAATTAATCTCAGATTAATAATGTGCGAGTCATACGTCATCGGTGAATCTTCGGGAAACGACCCATGAGATCCCCAGATATGTTGGCAGTAAATCCGGTCGTCGGACTATCCGAATACGTACGTACCTAGTACTACGTTTTTACCGATTTACAAGACATGGTTGGCTTCTAGCAAAGCACCGTGCCTACCCAATTCTCCAGAAATATTCTTAAATGAATATGTGATCTATATCAGGCGTAATATACGTAGTATTGCGTATTTAGATCCAGTATCGGATGTCACGTGCTAGGCCTGGGGCTGGTATTGTGTCTGCCCCGTACGAAGCACATGTTGGATCTCTCGTAACTAGTCTCTATAATCGGATAATCATGACCTAGTCATATTATCCCGATGACTGCAGTACATAAGAGTACCAGTTCCGTATCCTACGTGATCATCATCTCCATTATGACTGGAGTGATACTTCCATCTTGACATCACACCCAATACACTACGATTCTCAATATACCCAGAAGAGGCGTACAGAGAACCGGTTAAAGCCCTGGGCGACCAAAACCAAAGTATATTGATTGTCGCAAGTATTAGCGGTGCAAGTCTCAGGTTAAGACCAAATAAACCTACCCTGATTTGGACTTCCATAGACACATAGTCATACTACCAATGGAATTTCGAGGGGTCTATCCAGAGCGAAACTGTTTCCGTACCATCGGTAAACACAACCTCCTATTACACTTGCATAAGTATCCAATACTTAAATATATGAGAACTATGTCGTTATGCTCCCACAACGTGCACACGTGTAATACTAGTCTATTCCGCATTATCGATGTCCAATCTCGATAATACTACGACTAGGGATATTTTAATGATTAAACCTTAGTGGATTGATACTGTCTCATATCATCTCAATCCGGAACTAATCATAAAGACCTTTTATCATTTATATATCTTGGTAATCTAATTACAAATGATAAAAGAGCAATTTCCTTTGTCACATAGTTAATTTGTACAACAACATCATGTTTTGTACAAATAGTGATGTTATGGGTCATAATTGTCCAACACAGACACGTTACCAAGTCATTGTTCTGTAGGTTGTCTTCCCCAATCAACCTATAAGTAACAGTTGCGCTGTCTGATACAACCACTCTCTGTCATCTGAAGCTCATTAATGCACCCTTCTTTGTAATTGCCACACACTCTGCCCAAGTGCAAACCTATATGCTAACACTCACGCAGTTGCGTGTGTCAGTCAATAAGCCTGAAGCCCTCTTCCATCCCATCAGCCGCTGACCTACTTCTATCTCATCAGTCATTGGGAGGCTCGAACTTCCGTCTAAGAGCATAATGTTGCAACCTCGACCGATATCCTCAGGTCGGTATCCTGAAATAAGTGACGTCCTTCCTTGCAGTTACTAGCAGGCCGAGTCAGCAGAAAAAACCTTCACCTCCCTTATCTTCTCTTCAAAAAGGTCAAGCCGACATTAAACTCCTCGACAAGTAAAAATATTGAGAAATAGATTCCCTCGACGACAGTCTGAACTGTTATAATTTCTTCAAACTTGTATTTTCCAACGTCACCCTCCCCGAGAATACATGACTATGCCTTTGGTGGTTCATCGCGACCCTCATTCACTATGCTTCAAAGCCAAAACTGATATCATCGGGTCGGCCTTTAAATGTAGTCGAATCTGGGCCTTGGGCCTGGATCCCCATTCTCGCAAAGACCTCGGACCCTTACCTTGGTAGGAAAAATTCCCTTAATACCCTTCTCCATATTTCAGATCTTCTCGGGTCCAAAAATCACCATCAACACTCTTAAATAGGTATGGTCACGGCTCTGGAATCGTCGGTTCTGGTTCCTCTTTTGAGGAACCGGAACCGGAAAGTAAAAGTGCAATTCTGGTACGACAAATTTACTTAATAAACATTTTTATAAAACCCGAATCATAAAATTCTGCTATCGTCCAATCGTCCACGTAGGCAGAGCTTCCAATTGAGAGAATATAATTATAGATAGAAATTGAGAGAATAGAAGAAAATTATTTTTGAGAGAATTAAGCCAATGTGGATATTTATACACAAAATTAAAAATATTTAATATATATATGTGTGTATATATATATATATATATATATATGTGTGTGTGTGTAATTTGCCTCCAACGGTCTTGGCTGATTCATAATGATCAGTGACCATTGGAGGCAAGTCACACACATATATTTTTTCCTTTTTGGTGGTTCCAAACGAAATCGAACCGATTCGGTTTCAGAAGCAGCGATTTCGGTTCCGGTCCGGAACCGAACCGCGATCAGACATACTCTTAAAGATGGGAGAATCTCTACTAAAATTATTTGAAGCTATTTTATTTTAACAACGCCACTTTATTTTTATTACTTACTATAGTCTTTATGATAACTAGTATAGGCCACACACTTTGTGCGGGATGCACATAAATTTTATGTATTAATCTTAAATACGCTAGATCTTGTCATTTTATAGTTTAAATGAGATAATTAATTTACTTACACGTAATATTTATGTCTCAGTCGTTTATCTCTGAGTTCTCAATAAATGTTTCTATTTCATTGTGCAAGAGCTAATAATCATAATTTGCATCTTGAAGCACGGTAAATAATAAAAATTCATGAAATAAAAAACCTATAAAAATAATTCAAAATAAAATAAATAATAATAATAGACCCGAAATCCAAAATTTTTGTTAGGTTTTGTGGCTGTCTAATATTTAGGTTTCTTATTTTAAGAGAATATTATATTTTTATATTGTAATATATTTTTTATTTTAATAATTTTTTATTTTAATTTTATAATTTAATAATAAAATATTAATTATAGAAATTAGGTGCCACATATATTTTTTATTTTAATAGAAGATTATACTATATTTTCTTATTATAATATGCAATGAAAAATATTAATTGTAGAGATTATGTATCATGTGATGCAATGAGAAAATTTTTTAAATTATATATATATATATATATATTCTCTTTACGAGATTATTTGTGATATTATTAAAAAATAATCGGAAAATATAATATATTTTCTTATTATAATAGGTTATTTAATAGATTTATTAATTTAATTTTATAATTTAATAGTATTTTTAATTGTAATATGATAGTATTATATGTTTTCTTATTATAATACCGTTCTTATTAAATTATAATATGTATTTCTATTGTAATAAGTTTTTTATTTAATAAAAAATTAATTGTAAAGATATTTTAATTTTATAATTTAATAATAAAAAACTAATTATAGAATTAAGTGTTATGTATGTTTTTTATTTTAATGAGAGATTATAATATGTTTTCTTATTATAATAGGTTCTTTATTTTAATTTTATAATTTAATAATAATAAATTAAAATAATAATAAATTAATAAAATTAATAGGCTTCTTACTTTAATAGTAGATTATGTTTTTATATTGCAATAGGTTTCTTATGTTAATAATTTATTATTTTAATTTTATAATTTAATAATAATAAAATAATTATAGAGATATTTTAATTTTATAATTTAATAATGAAAAATTAATTGTAGAGAATAGGTTAATTGTAGATAAATAAATAATATTTTTCTTAATAGGATAGCTTAATATATTTTCTTGTTATAATAGAAGTTTTATAAAATTATAATATATATATATATATATATATATATATATATATATATATTATATATATATATATATGATTCAAATTTAAACAAAAGACAACAATTTTCGAAATAAAGATATAAATTTTGTTGATTGTTGACAATTTCAATATTATGAATTTGCTTGAGTAATTGAGTTGGCTTATTTGGTCATTGAATCTGACTTGGTTAATGATTTGACAAATACCTCTCCATAATTTTCTATTGTGCAAGTGGACACCCACGTACTGCCCTTAATATAAGGGTGTTTACGAGTTGAGTCATATTTTTTCTAATTTTCTTAAATTTGATCGGGTTGGATCATGCGGATTGGAGGACTCAAAATCCGAAATTTGAAAGTGCAACCCGCACAAGTTGGGTACTATGAGTCGGGTCAAAAAAATATGGGTCGAGTCGGGTAGGAAAAATGGATAATAGTTATTTTTTATAATATAATTTTGATCAGATTTATAATTAAATCAAATTATGATAAATTAATTAAAGAGAAAAATGGGAAAATCATTAATTACGGATCGAGTCAGGTCAAATTCGATTTTTTGAATTGAATCCGCGACCCGATCTGATTTTACGAGTCGGATCAGGTCTAACCCAAAATTTCTTTTTTATTTTACAAACCTAATCGGGTCGGATCGGGTTGCATCGGATCAGATTGGATCCTTAATCCATCTTATAAAGGCTTCAAAATTCTCTCTTTATGCCCATTCAAACACCTTTTACTGAGAAGCTTGGTCAAACAATTTTATTTTATTTTTTAAAGTTCATTAAATCTATTTATTTTATCTAAAATTTTCATTTGCATACAAAATAATATCTTATAATCTCTGGATTAATAACCAATAAGTGATTGATAATCAACAGCTATACATATAATAAGTAATTAGTTACTAATTTAATGTCCCATGCACTAAAATTAACCTTCGATATGTTAAGCATCTTATTTTATGTTCATGATATCATTTTCAGCATTGGAAATTCTCATTGAAATATTATTTGTAAATAAAATATCACCAATTAATAAAAATATGACATGAATATATATCATAAGTCATGAAAATTATACTAGAGAGTAAATGATAACAAACTAATCATAAAATATACTTATTATGTGTTAAAATTACATACTTTATGATGAATTTTGATAACATTTTTTTCATCATTTTCCACGTCTACCATTTTTTTTTTCAAAATTAAAAATATATGAAATTATTTCCATAAAATAAGGAAAGAATTAAGAAAAATACAGTTAAGAACGTGGGGCGGAGCCTACGCTATCCTAAAATTGACAAAAATAAGTTGATGGAACGAGGATGTTATAGATGATTTATTTTATTGTTTATTATAAACAGAGAATCCAAATGAAATTCATCTCCTTAAATTTCGCCCTTAATAATTTTCACCAAATCAACACCTTTTTGAAATTTTCATCTCTTGAATCCTCAACAAACAAACAAATCCCATCTGGGATTTTATAATTTTTGTAAAAAAGAAAAAAGAAAAATGAAGAAACAGAGCTCAGGATCAGGCTCGACAAAGCCAGCAAACACAGTCTTGCCATATCAAACGCCAAGACTAAGGGACCATTATTTGCTTGGGAAGAAACTAGGACAAGGGCAATTTGGGACCACTTATTTGTGCATACATAAGACAACAAACGCTCATTTTGCATGCAAATCAATACCAAAGAGGAAGCTGATGTGCCGTGAGGATTATGATGATGTGTGGAGGGAGATTCAGATCATGCATCATTTGTCAGAGCACCCAAATGTTGTTCAAATTAAAGGGACTTATGAGGATTCTGTGTTTGTGCACTTGGTGATGGAGTTGTGTGCTGGGGGTGAGCTGTTTGATAGAATTGTGGCAAAGGGTCATTACAGTGAGAGAGAAGCTGCAAAGTTGATAAAGACAATTGTGGGTGTTGTTGAGGGATGTCATTCTCTTGGGGTTATGCATAGGGATCTTAAGCCTGAGAATTTCTTGTTTGATACCAATGATGATGATGCCAAGCTTATGGCCACTGATTTTGGCTTGTCTGTCTTCTACAAGCCAGGTTTGTTTTTATTTACTATCATTTTTAGTTGATCCTTTTGTCTAAGATTTGAATTTTTTTTGATTGATTTATGCCCTTGATAGCAGATGTGTAATTTTGGGTTGACAGTGTGTGTTTGCCAAGCCAAGGTTGCTATTCTGGCTGATCATTTAATTCAAAGTTTGAACTTTTTGTTGTTTTTTGGCCTTGATAGCAGATGGGTAATTTTTTGTTTTGAATTTTATTGTTTGTTCTTTATGTTCTCTAAGCATGATTTTTGAATGATTTTAATTTCATGAAATGCATTTGTCATATTTGGATGGAATCTTTTAGCCTTTTTAAAAAAATAGTTTGAAGGTGTTTGTAATTTGATTATCTTATTGATTGTTTTGATGCAAAAGAATATTTGTTGTTAACTGTTAATGATTTGTTGTTTCTTGTAGTAAGATTGATGTAAGCGTTTGCACTGAAAATTCTATCAGATGTTTGTTGAATTTGAGCATCCATTTGCAGGTGTTCCTTTGGAGTTCTGAACCAATTAGATAAAGCTGAAATTCGATGATGTTAATCCAGATTTTTTTCTTAATCATTCCAAAATCAAAATTATCCATTTTTCTCTAGTGCCCATAAAAAAAACGTTTTTGAGATGGCAGATTTGGGTATTCTATGTTGAAGTGAACAAAAAAAAATGGACATTTATAACTATTATCTTGCTTCAGATGAATCAGATCATAGTTTCTTATTATTATTTGAATGTCACAAGTAGATTGGTGAAGTTGTAATGGGCCTCTGTTGTTTTCTATTTCTTGATGTAATGTGCATCTTGTTGATGCCTCACATTACGTTGATTGATCTTAGTTTTGTCATGTTCAGTTCTATCAGATCTAATTTTCAGACCTTGTCCTATGTTTACTGACATGATTTTGTAAGCAGCAATTGTTTGGCTGCAGAAAAATGATTCCAAAAAAAAGATTATTTGTTCACTTACTGTCTCTGAAAAATTCAAAATTCAAAATTCTCCCCTTTCTATGTGTTTTTTATGATCAAAATTTCCATATGCTTCTTGTTGGTTAATTTTCCCACTTTTTCCATCCAGGACAATATCTGTCTGATGTAGTTGGAAGTCCCTATTATGTTGCACCTGAGGTTTTGCTAAAGCATTATGGACCTGAAATCGATGTTTGGAGTGCTGGTGTCATCCTATACATCTTACTAAGTGGAGTTCCACCTTTTTGGGCAGGTAACTATCTTGATGAGCTTGTCATCTTCTTCTTTGCATTTGCAGATGCGCAGCTCTATCATTGACGTTTTTGTTTATTCTTCCGTTCTATTAACCACAAGCGTATGTTGTTTATCCAATATTTTGCAGAAACTGAATCAGGAATCTTCAAACAGATTTTACAAGGCAAATTAGATTTTGAATCTGACCCATGGCCTAGCATATCTGACAGTGCAAAAGATTTGATAAGAAAGATGCTCGAGAGGTCCCCAAGGGAAAGAATTTCCGCTCATGAAGTGCTATGTGAGTTGTTTCATTCTAATTATACCAAGAAAGCTATTATATTCTTGTTGTAAATGGGGCTGGAAAGCACTTTTATCTGTATAAGGACTCAAATAATGAGTTTGATGTATGTACCAGGTCACCCGTGGATTGTGGATGACACAGTTGCTCCAGATAAGCCATTGGATTCTGCAGTATTCTCACGCTTGAAGCACTTCTGTGCAATGAATAAGCTCAAAAAGATGGCTCTGCGTGTATGTTTTATGAACTTTTCCTAATTTTTCTCTTGCTTATGGACTATTTTGACCATCGCAAGTTTTAACAACGGTTATATGCAGCCAATCATTTGGTGCTTATAGGATTATTCATTCATTTCTTGCACTGGAAAAATTATCTTTGTAGGTCATAGCAGAAAGACTTTCAGAGGAAGAAATTGGGGGTTTGAAAGAGTTGTTCAAAATGATTGACACAGACGAGAGTGGGACAATAACATATGAGGAACTTAAAGCGGGTCTGAAAAGAGTGGGATCTCAATTGATGGAAACTGAAATTAAGGCTCTCATGGATGCGGTAAATATACTTTTGTAAAGTGTGACTATTAGATAACAGAATTTTATGTCTACACATAAATTGAACATGACTTTCTCTTAGGGGTGGGCGCGGTTCGGTTGGTTCGGTTTTTGCTAAAAACCGAACCAAACCATATTTTACGGTTCGGATTTTTTTCCTCTCAAACCAAACCATTAAATAACGGTTTGGTTCGGATTGAAATTTTTTTTTAAACCAGCGGTTTATACGGATTGGTTCGGTTCGATTTACAGATTATTATATTTAAAACAAATTTTCATCCACTTAAGTGAAGACAAAAAAAAAAAAAAACTAGTATATCCAACAAATAGTATGAAGTGCTATGGTGTAAGCTGTGACTCCAGAGAACACATGCACTCCATTAAGGATTGAAAAATGAGGCACAATTAATTCTTGTATTTTTTAAAAATTATCTTGAATAATGATGCTACCATCGTTCTAATTAAGAGACAAATCCAACATCTTACTTTCAAGAATAATGATGCTACCATAAAATAAAAAATTTAAGAATAAAAGTATTAACAAATAAATTGAAAAATAAAAGTATTACAAAAAATTTAAGAATAAAAGTATTAATATACTAATAAAAAGAAAACATAGAATAAAATTTAAAGAAAAATACAATTTTTTTTATAAAAATATATAATTTTTTTAATTATAACGGTTCGGTTCGGTTTAACAGGTGCGGTTCGGATTAGCTCCTGAACCGAACCGTAAACCGTTTGGGGTGGGCCAATCCGAACCGCAAACCGAACCGTTAGAAAAAAATCATAAATTCGGTCCGGTTTGGTTCGGTTTGCGGTTTGTTTTGGTTCGGTCAGTTTTTTTGCCCACCCCTACTTTCTCTTGTATTAGTTATATCATGATTACATTGACTGTCAATACAATATTTTATGTGTGGAACTTTGGCAGGCCGATATCGACAACAATGGAACAATAGATTATGGTGAATTCATTGCTGCTACTTTGCACATAAATAAGATGGAGAGAGAGGAGAACTTAATTGCAGCCTTCTCCTATTTTGACAAGGATGGTAGTGGTTACATCACCATCGATGAGCTTCAACAGGCTTGCAAAGAGTTTGGTCTAGGCGAAGTTCCTTTGGATGAGATTGTCAAAGAAATTGATACAGACAATGTAAGTCTCTTTAGGTACACTTGGAGTTCAATGATTCTATGTTTGCCATTTGACTTTTTAGTCTGTTTACCATTATCTTCTTACTCTGATGATTTTGTGTGCTTATGTGCTCAAGGGTTGATAATCAGGGTGCGGGTAACAATCTTAAGCTTTTATTGGACGTGTTTGTGCTGATTTTGTCTGTTATATGTTTAGTTTGAAATTTCTTTTTCGAGTGCTAGACGCTATCCAATTTGGATTCTCGTTAATCTTTATGCAACTTGGTCGTTCTTCTCTTGACTAACAGGTCATTTATTAATTCTCAAATTTGTTTTCACAATATTACTTCGTACATGCCTTCATGGCTATGCAGTTGTTAGGAAACCAATTTGTGGCATTTCTCTCAACTCTCTTTGTTTCTCTCTTGCTAGGAATTATTCGCTGGCCGTTTTAAACATCTATTGAAATGGCACCAGTTCCATTTAAAAGACATCATGATAAAATTTTATTTTGTATGTGATTCCTGATTGTATTTCTGACTGTTATTTTCCAGGATGGGAGAATAGATTATGGGGAGTTTGCTGCAATGATGAAAACAAGCGATGGAGAAGGAGTTGGCCAAAGCAGAACTATGAGAAACAATTTGAACTTTAATATCGCGGATGCTTTCAGGGCAACAGATCCAAGCACAGCTGAGGACAGAAACCAATCTTCTGTATAGTCGATGAACAAACATAGCTATTTCCGAAACAATTGATCTTTTGTTTTCTTGAAAGAACTCTAATGTTCATTTTTTTGGGTTTGGTGATGGGGGTTTCATTGAAACTAATTTGAATTTTATAATGTTGTTTTGTTAACATCTCATCTGTGATATATTTTCCGCACACTGGATGATCGATCTGAAACAAAAACAGGAGTCTTATCTAATGAATGTTACGGTCTTCAATGTAGATATCAACTTCATGGATTTTTTTGGTCATCATATGTTTCTGTTTTCTTTCTTGTTTTTATGTATATACTAACAGTTATTTCTTTTTTTCCCTTTTTTTAGACATGTACTTATACATAAAATGATTCCATGTGCATTGTCGTCCATTACAACTTAATTCAACAAATAGGCCGAGTTTGGTATAGAGTATTGCATTGAGAGTATAAGATGTAGAATAAAAGTTACAGTATAAGGTAGAGTAAAAAAAATTATCTCATGTTGTGAGATTATAATTTTGTAATAGTATTAGCTAGTGTTGACTATGTTACTGTTTGGTATAGAGTTTGGTGAGCTTATAAGCTAATTTATACTCTCAGTGTAACACTTATTTGTGTTTGGTATAACGTTTAAATGCTATCTTTTAAGCTCACCAAACTCTAGATCAAAAGGTGCCATAATGTATTTACATTACAGTTTGTACAAAAAAAAATGTTTGTATAATCTTTTACTGATGAACACTAAAAAATGCATATTTATTAAAAGAAAAATTAATCATTTTATACTTATAGTTTCATTAATCCCCTTAATTTAGCATATTTGTAAAATAATAATTATATTTATGTTTAAATATTTTTATTGTGATTTTTATCTTGTATGTAGGTGAAATAATATTCTGGATGCATATTTAGAAGAATGAACTTGACATTTGGATTTTGGAGGTTAGAAATTTAATAGGGCGTTCTAACAGTGTACAACTTCGGAAATTTCAGCCCTGTGCAATGTTCATATTTTGGCTATAATTTTTTACTCTGATATCGAATTAAAGTGATTCCAGATCCAGATGAAAGAAGACTCAAAGATCTACAACTTTACTGTTGATAAATTTTCTAATTCTGAAGTTTTCAAGACCGAAATTGATGAAGAAACCAAATTGTGTTATATGTAAAAGTCATTATCAAATAAAAAAAAAAAATTAATAAAATAAAATAATAAAATAAAATAATAATAATGGTGACAAACCACTACAATTTAATTGCATTTTCAAGAGGTGCTCTGCACCTCATTTTTCCTCAATCTGGATTCCATAGTTTTCTCTGAAATTTATGGATTTCTAGCTCTTATGTGTTTTACTTTTTATAAGCTTTCTTGTAATTTCTTTTTCTTTCAGTAATAATTATATGTGTTTTTTCAAATAATGAGTAACTAAATTCTTTTTTCTGGGGAAAATGGTAAAGCTTTTAATATGAAAATATATATTAATATCACTTATATATAATATATAAATTGTAATCTAATGATTAATACTTAATTGAAATCTGGATTAATTATTGACAAACTTTGTTACCGCCTATATGGTTGGTTTTATTTATTTGGCATAATTGCATACCTAACTGGACATGTTATAGACAAAAATTATCACCGCATTTATGACTGGTTTTATTTATTTTGGCATAATTAATTACTGAAATAAATTAATTGAGTAATAATGACAATTTATATATTATAAAAAGTGAGATTTCTAAATTTGAAATATTAAAAGTGGATCCCCTAGCCCCATCATTTTATTTTATTATTGCAGTTTAAATTAAAATTTCCAATCACTTCAATCAATACAGCCTTTTTTATTTTTTACTCGAATTATTATTTTATCCTATTAAATCTATTATTTGTGGATCGACCACGGCCTTACCGGGTTATTTTATTATTTCGAAACTCTTATATTTGGGTGTAAAAAAACTCATTTTATGAGTGTCATACACAATGATCCATTTTGATTCAGATATACTTATAAAACCCCATACTTTTGTAAGGGTATTATTGGAAATTAAAAAAATATGGGGTCAAAAAGTCTAATTTTGATTCGGTCAAACATGGACCTAAATGATAAAACTTGAAAGTTTCATGGGTAAATTTTACATTGATCAAACATGCAATATGTATTGTACCATCTTTATCTAATATCGGTAACGATATTATCTGTCTGATAAGAGAGGGAACATAATAACAGTCATGTAAAATTAATTTACATCTATTAGGGAGATCTAAAACAACTGTTCATATGACATTGACATCCAATATCTCGCCATTCCCAACTCTAAGCTGGATCTCTCATTTGTTCAATATTCTTTTAACTCTCATAGCTTGCATGAAGTTGCAAATATGAGTGGGACTATCGGTGTCTAACACCCAACCACTATTTTCATCTAATAGGATGTCAATAATAGGAAAAATATAAAGCGTACCTGAGATTCCTGTTTTTCCTTTCGGCTCTGGACAATCACGTCTACAGTGTCCAAACTTTTGGAAATGTAGACATGTCATGTAATGAAGTTCTTCATAGGTGGCTTGCATCGAATGCATCACAAAGCCAACATATCTCAATCGTTTTGACTCCAAGACAATGCATATGTTTATCTCATACTCTAAGTAGTTCGAGGCTCCTTTCAAATTATTGGAATCCAAAAGCCATACTAATGGATTTGCGACAACCTTCTACCAGGCAACAATTAAACACTAGTAGAATATTTTCATTTTAATATAAAAACATTAATACGCTTATAGATTTTAAATCTATTAGTGCCCTCCCGTTACTTTACGTAATTCCATAATCTCCCTTAACGGAAAAATAGAAATTTAGCAATCAAATTTCATAGTGCGAAGTGGATCCCATGACAGTTACTCTAGCCTCACAATAATGACAGTCTTGGCCTTTATAAACTCATTAATTAGACCTCAAAGGTAAATCACATCCATGTGACTGCTAAGTTTGGTCCTGAATCGTTTCTTATCCTCACAATAATGACGATATTAGATTAAGACGTGTTTCAGGTGTACTTTTCAATGTGCATTAATGAGCTTCGTAAGTATACCCTCACAATAAAATCGATATTGGGTGACTACGTTAACTCATCACGCTACATTTAATGTTTTATCGGAACAACCTAAGTTCCGACCACTTATACCCTCACAATAATGACGGTATTGGGCATAAGTAATACGAACTCATTCATCTCCGTATTGACAAGACGAACCATCAAATAAAGCTCCAACATTATTAATATTGTTACTTAAAATAAAGTAATCATCTCATCATAGGAGATTTAAGACAATCAAGTCATTAACATTTGGGTCAAAATAAAAATTTTAATTTAACACATTCAATGTATATCCAATATGACTTATGCATAATTAAATTAAAATTACAGAGGCATAGATTCAAATATATGTCAAACATGCAACATATGTTGTGTGGTTAAGACCTGCTCTGATACCATTCTGTTGGGGCGGTTGTGGGATCCCTAGGGTCAGATCGATACCCTGTGCAGCGAAAGTGGGTCTAATCCATGAATATCAAGCATAAATGTATTTTAAATTATTTTATGGAATATTATATTCCGTTACTAGTCTGTAGGAAAAAACCGGGACTAAATCAGAGTCCAGAAACTTTGGAACATAGAAAATAAAGTTTCATTGCTCATAGGCAATAGCTCTCGGCATGTCGCGACGAACAGGCTTGGGAGTCGCAACACCCAATCTGTGAATTCTCGGTATCGCGACGCGCAAGGGTGAGCATCGCGACACCCGCAGCTCTGAGAGCTGATTGCCGAGACATTGCCCTATATGAGTCGAGACGCTGCCCTGTGTAAAATATTGGCAGATATTAAATTTACCTTGAATCCAATTCAAAACACTTCCAATTTTCTCCAAACACTTCAATACACCTAAAAACCAATTTTAACATCAAAACCAACATCAACACATGTTATATAACAAACATAATGTATGTATATATATATATATATATATATATGTGTGTATTTCTTTGAATCAAAACATAAACCAAAATATAATCTCATAATAAAGTGACTTATGAATAATTCTAGGTCACTCAAGGTGGTTAAGTGATTCTAGAATGGTAGCCATAACTCCAAGCTATCATCTAGAGTTCCAAACTCCAATTTAATATTCCATGTCCGACATGAACATTTTGACCCAATCACAAGAATATTGTGTTTATGATTTCAAAGCATCCATACATAATTCATTAGCCTAATTTCAAGCTAAGTTATTGTAGGCATTGCATTTTCGCATGTGAAACCCGATGATGAGTCTCAATTGGAGGCACTACCTTTTTAGCTAAGGATATTGCGGGAAACGGAGGTCGGAAGGGGAAATTCGGAAAAGTATGTCATCAAGTTCATTCCACAAGTTCACTGTCTTCGTTGGTGCTGCGTTCGTTCCTCCGTTCGAACCTCGTGCAGATTGCGGATGTTCGTGCCGCGTGCGAGGAGGCGTTCGAACGGAGCCGGTGATTCTGGTTTTGCTGCTAGCCTCACACCCCAGCCCATTTGGCCCCACAAAGCCCATAAAACACATCCCAAATTAAATAAATAAATATTAAACATTAAATAAAATATTTAAATCATTTACTAATTAAATAAAACATAAAATAAAATCATGCCTAATATAAATAAATCAAATATTTATATACTAAAACTAAAAAGAAGATATGCCTAATTAAAATCAATCTTAACCAATTAAAGCCAATCACATATTTGACTTCCTAATTCAATAAGATATCCACCAATTTAAAAGTATTGACTTCCTAATCTAAACCAAATTTGTCCCCCCTCAATCTTTGACTTTCCTTGCTAAACACCAAATCCTATCCCCTCTTTAATGCCAAAATCTCTTCCTTGTGAGACAAGGTGAAGCCCTAGCCATTCTCTATATAAACAACCCCTAACCTAGCCATCCCTCCTCTCGAATCTCTCTAGCTCATACACACAATTCACACAAGAATTATAGCAGGAAATCCTAGACATCACAAGCATATCACTCCCTTGATCCTCACCCTCACACCACCGAAAATCACACCAAAACAATCCCTAACCACCACCGAAAATCACACAAAAAAACAGCAACCTAAACCACTCCTAAAACAGTCCTTAATCCCTTAAAAACGGTAACCTAAAAGAAACTTAGAACCTTTGAAATAATCACACCAAACCACACTAAAAAGAACACCAAAACAGTCCACCAACAATAAGCAGAAAATACAGAGGGAACGGTAGCAAAACCATAAGGAAACAGCAGCAAAACGGAGTCGGAACAGTAGCTCGAGTGGCCGAACAGCAAAGGAAGAGGCAAACCAGTGAACCAGAAAAGTTGCGGAGCTTTATCCCCTTTCGATCTTCGTGGAGTGCGAGTCCGAGAGACAGCTTAAAAGGTTAGACCTGAGGGTATCTATCACACTTATTCCTATTTAATTTCTGGTTATTTATTTTGATTATATTTTCTGTATTTGTGGCATTTGTTGTGTGTATGATGCGTGTTGTGGGTATTGGATGAATGGAAGAGTGTCGTCTCTTGTGGTATATAGGATGGAAACCCAGACGTAAATTCTGTTGCTGAATCCGAATGGACGGTAGTGCGGTCTGTACTTGGGACACAACTCCACGTACCACTTGAGTAAAACGGCACCTCCTCTTGTTTTGAGTTGCTTTGGTTTATTTAATTCTTGTCATTTAAATTCTGCATGTTGTTTAATCCCATGATACGATCGAGTGCATGGGCTTAGTAAGTGCGATGAAAGGTTCCCTAATTGGAGGGTTAAAATCCTTCACCACGATGCTTTGCCGCACCGATTGATGTGTGTTCGGTTGAATGCGAAATACGTTCAATCGGACATACTTAGTTTGATATGATTGTCTTTATTTTCGTATGCATGATTCAACCGAGCGCATGGGCTTAGTAAGTGCGATGTGAGATCCCCTATGGGGATGGGCTAAAGCCCGTTACCACGAGGCTTTGCCGCGCCGGTTGATGTGTGTTCGTTTGGATACAAGATACGTTCAATCGGGCACACTATGTTTGATATTATTGCTTTTCATTCTATGTATGCATGATTCAGTCGAGCGCATGGGCTTAGTATGTTGGTCTAAAGGTCCTCTCTTTGAGAGATCAAGAGCCCCAAAAGGCCACCTTTACCGCAGTACTTCGCCGCGCCCTTTTATTTTGTGTTTATGTATTGTGTCCCATTTCATGCATCAGGTCTGTTACCGTTCGAACGCGTTTACGAACGCAACTCGAACGCGCATGTGTTTTTGCCTTATCATGTGTCAGGTCTCATTTCCGTTCGAACGCGTTCACAAACGCCATACGAACGTGAGCATCCTGTTTCATTTCCGTTCGAACGCGTTCTCGGACGCTACACGAACGCGAACCTTCTGTTTTCCGTTCGAACGCGTTTACGAACGCTACACGAACGTGCACCCACTGTCTTAGTTTCATAATGCATCAGGTTTGGTTCCGTTCGAACGCGTTCTCGGACGCTACACGAACGCGAACCTTCTGTTTACCGTTCGAACGCGTTTACGAACGCTACACGAACGCGCACCCACTGAATCGAGTCATCTTCATTAGGTTTCATGCATAGTTTTCCTAGTAGCCATCCCCACATGTATGAATACAACTATGTTAATGAATTACAATCCATATGCTTGTGTCGTGATAACATTTGAGTATTATTTCTTGTGGTATATCGGATGGAAACTCAGACGTAAATTCCGTAGCCGATTCTGAATGGACGGTAGTGCGGTCTGTACTTGGGATACAATTCCACGTACCACTTGGAAAAGTGCCCATATGTATGTTTGTATGGTTAATATGTGTGCTTGTGTTTTCTTGAATG
Organism: Zanthoxylum bungeanum; assembly: GCA_019454045.1. Classification (NCBI taxonomy): domain Eukaryota; kingdom Viridiplantae; phylum Streptophyta; class Magnoliopsida; order Sapindales; family Rutaceae; genus Zanthoxylum; species Zanthoxylum bungeanum. Next base: position 20,035 of record SKCR01038591.1, read on the forward strand.
TAATATGCAAATAAAGTTGTATGTTTGTTGCTATTTTGATATATGTTAAGCATGCGATTTTAGATATGAGATATATGTGAAATGTGTGCATAAGTTTTATTTTGCATATGAGAATTTAGAAGCATGATACTCTTGGAAATAAGTGTTACTTAAGCCTGATTAAATTATTACATAAACCCTTTCATTACAAGTGACATGAGTAAGGGACCATTCCGAACCCAACGGTTTGAGGTCTTCCTTGCGAGGGGTGAGTGCGGCCTTAAATCTTTGTCCCGGTTCACACCGGGTGGCGACTCCATGTTATTTCGTACTTCCCAACTAGTGCCGCGAGCCTAGGAACGGCGTCGCCCAGGTCCTGTGTCCTATAGTCTGGCGACTCCACTGGGGATATGAGAATTGGCCCCGAAATATTGTCTTGTAATGAGTGGATTTATGTTTTAATTGGCCATGTCTATAGTGGATAAGTGAGGGTTTAATCAAGGGCAATTTGAGGCTAGGTAATGGTTTGGTGTCTTCCTTCACTCACTACCTTTCTAGAAGGAAAAGCTGTGAGGATACCTACATGACCATCTACTCGTAGCCTTTGTGATGGACTAATTTGGAGGACTCGTTGTTTATTCCTGACACCAAGCGATAAGAGCCTAAGAGGCTTGGGTATTTAAGTGAGCCTCGCTCCACCTTCCCTCTGGGGAATCTACAACGGGAAATCCATCTGACAGTCCGTCACACACCATAGCTCATTGGCACGTACCTTAGTGTATAAAAAAGGGATACGCTCACTTGGTCGCCTGAACCCTTGAGTGGGGAGACCTAGTTGTGGGCTATCCTTCGCCGGTGAGAGCCTTTGTCCATACTCTTGCAAATCCACCCATAGACCGGTTTGTATGGTTAAAGTAACAATTATTTCCTTGAGAATGTGCTTATGGACCATCCTCATTTGGATGCAGTTGGACTATTATCAGAAATGCGGGCTAGCTGGGCCATTTAAACTGGGGCAAGTTCGTATTGTATGACTATTAGGCCCAAGGCTTCTGAAATGTTGATGGGCCATTATGTGAAAATTATTATGTTATGTTTGTATTATCTCCCTCCTATGCTTGTGTTTGGGAACATTATCGTTTGGATCCATTTGGACCATTTTTCATGGGATATGGACTTGTTGGGCCATTTAATCTGGGACAAGAATGTATCCCATGACTATTGGGCCAAAGGCGTCTAAGTGTTGATGGGCCACCTTGTGTTTGTGTTCGGAGTATTATCATTTGGATTTAGTTGGGCTCCTTGCCATAAGATATGAACTTGTTGGGCCATTTAAACTGGGACGTGTTCACTCTTATGACAGTCAGCCCAAAAGCTCCTGAAATGATAATGGGCCGACTTGTTTGAAAATTTTATTGACTTAGTATGATTTATATGTTATATGCCTCTTATGCACATCATGCATACATACATCATGTTAAACCTTGTGTTCTGAAAGCCATCATAGATTCCCGTTGGGTTAGAAAAAAGGGAAGACTCATCAAAATACTGGGAACATACATGAGTGAATCAGATATTGAGGTGTCCCGTATGGATCAGTTGGAAAACGGTCTCGCCAAGGTCACTGAACAGTTGCAAGCCTTGACTACTGCCATGACAAATATGGCTGTGCCCCGTGCTGGGGGAAATTCTGAGAATGTAAGGCGCGAGGAGCCTCCGAATGGGTTGGGGGATGATATCCCCGCTTTTGATGATGATATGGCAGAGTATGCAACAGACAGAGTGATTGGGTCTCAAGCCGAGATACAGAAACTCAGGGACCATGTTGAATCCGTTACCCGCAAGATGAGGGGTAAGAATGAAGATTTGCTAGATTATGAGACAATGAAGTTTGAGGAGCAGTTGCCAGCGCAGTTTAAGATGCCGGATTTGGCTAAGTTCAATGGGAATGGAGATCCGAGGGTGCATCTCCGTCAGTATGTGTTTGTTATGAGTTCAGTTGGCTTGTCTCAGCGCCAGGTACAGAAAATGTTTGGGATGTCACTCGAGGGGGCACCCGTAGTATGGTACCATAACCTGGACAAGCAGGTTAAGGAAGATTGGAGGGAGCTAGCTGATGCTTTCTTAAAGCAATATGTCACGGACCTGGAGATTGACTTGTCACTCCGTGACTTAGAAAATATCAAGCAGAAGCCGGAGGAAAATTTCAAGGAATATGTGGACCGCTGGAGGAGCCAGCTTCTGAAGATGCAGACCCGGCCCTCAGAAAAAGACCAGATCAAAATGATCATCAAGGGCACCAAGCCCTCTATTTATGGAAAACTGAGGAGAATGACTTCGATGATTACTGATTTTCGACAGCTGAGGGAGACAGTTATGGATATTGAGGAGGAGGAAGCCGAGAACAGAAAGTTTTATGGACAGAACAGAAGGAATATTGGGGGACATTCAGGAACTATGCCTGCTACTGCTGAGGTCACTGCCATTAAGAACAGACGATTTTCTAACCTTGGTAAGCCTCTTTCAAAGGTATTCGAAAAGCTGAAGGCGCAAGGACTCTTAAAACCCTTGGAACCTAGGTCCATTCCAAATCCTGTGCCACCTCACATGAACTTAAACTTATACTGTCACTTCCACCAAGAAAAAGGCCATGACACCGACAACTGCGTCCGCCTCAGACATGAAATCCAAAACCTCATCGATGCCCATACAATACCCGACCCAGAGAAAGAACAACCCAATACACATAAACCCCCTACCAAATTACCACTCCGCCCCACCACCATGATAACCTTTTGCTTTCTTGAAACCTTTGACCTCCGAACCCTCAACCACCAAGCTTCTCATATGGGGATAAGGGATAACAATGGTGAAGAACCATGGGCTGAAGAAGAAGGCACTGTTGTTTCTCCTAGTTTATCTTGCACTTTTAATAAAGACATTGATTTTGTTTACCTGTTCGAACGTTTCCTCAACAATAATAAAGGCGATCATTTCATTTATCTGCCTAAGACTATTACTTTCAAACTTGCAACATGAGTGTGTTCAATCTTGGTAATGTGATGCTCAGAACGTAGGGAATCATCAAAGGAAGCAGCAAGCAGAAAAGATAAGTTAGCCATTCAGGAATTGGGAAATTGAGACAGTGGGACTGTTAGACTTGGAAAGAAATGGGTTCCTGGAACAAATCAGTGTAGACAGGTGGAAATGGTACATTCCCTAAGAGAAGAATGGTCATCAATGGAATTGACAGAAGACCTAACCTAACGGGATAAGAAAACTCATGCATACATGCATACCCGTAACATATTTTGCATTCCTTTTTGTGTTTTATGTTTGTTTTGTGTTCACAGGTTTTGAAGAAGAAGAGAGAAAGCGGCAAATGAAAGCCAGTCAGAAGCATCAATATTAGCATCAGTATCAGCGTGGGGTCGAGGCCCACATCAGTATCAGTTCAGGCCGAGGTCCACATTAGTATCAGCTTGAGGGCGAGTCCCACGTCAGCATCAGTTTAGGGGGGACCCACATCTGCATCAGTTTGGGGGCGAGGCCCATATCAGTATCAGATCGAGGGCGAGGCCCATATCAGTTCAGGAAGAAAGCCTACATTCAGTTTAGTTCAGGAAGAAAGCCTCATATCAGTATAGTTTGAGAAAAAACTCGGGAGGAATAAAGCCTCATGCCAGTATAGCTTGAGAATAAAGCTCAAGGGGAAGAAAGCCTCATATCAGTATAATTTGAGAACAAAGCTCAAGGGGAAGAAAGCCGCCTCATATATACTTTGAGAACAAAGCTCAAGGGGAAGAAAGCCTCATGTCAGCATAGTTTGAGAACAAAGCTCAATGGGAAGAAAGCCTCATGCCAGTTCAGTTCGGGAATAAAGCCCACACTCAGTGCAGTTCAGGAAGAAAGCCTACATCCAGTACAGTTCAGGAAGAAAGCCTGCATTCAGCTCAGTTCATGGAAGAAAGCCTACATTCAGTTCAGTTCAGGAATAAAGCCCACATTCAGTACAATTCAGAAGAAAGCATGCATTCAGCTCAGTACGGAGGAATAAAGCCTCATCTCAACACAGTTCGGGAACAAAGCTCGGAGGAATAAAGCCTTATCTCAACAATTCGGAAATAAAGCTCGAGGAATAAAGCCTCATCTACACAGTCGGGAATAAAGCCCACACTCAGTGCAGTTCGGGAATAAAGCCCACATTCAATACAATTCAGGAAGAAAGCCTACGTCCAGTAAACTCGGAAATAAAGCCCACATTCAGTACAATTCAGGAAGAAAGCCTGCATTCAGCTCAGTACGGAAATAAAGCCTCATCTCAACACAGTTCGGGAACAAAGCTCGGAGGATAAAGCCTCACCTCAGCAGTTCGGGAATAAAGCTCGGGAGGAATAAAGCCTCATCTTAACACAATTCGAGAATGAACAAGCCGGAATGGCACTCCAAGAATGGAAGCACGGTTCGGGAATGGACCATATCACAACACGGTTCGGGAATGAACCAGGGGTCGCAGCACCTCACCACCCAAATCAACTCAACACATGGTAAGTCAAGTGGCAGCTGGCGAGCCAGGTAAGTAAAAATGCATTGCATAACTTTGATAGGATTGTTCAAAGTCACACACTGCACAAGTCCCATCAAAGTGGGGGCGACTGTAGATATTGCATTTTGCGCATGTGAAACCCGATGATGAGTCTCAATTGGAGGCACTACCTTTTTAGCTAAGGATATTGCGGGAAACGGAGGTCGGAAGGGGAAATTCGGAAAAGTATGTCATCAAGTTCATTCCACAAGTTCACTGTCTTCGTTGGTGCTGCGTTCGTTCCTCCGTTCGAACCTCGTGCAGATTGCGGACGTTCGTGCCGCGTGCGAGGAGGCGTTCGAACGGAGCCGGTGATTCTGGTTTTGCTGCTAGCCTCACACCCCAGCCCATTTGGCCCCACAAAGCCCATAAAACACATCCCAAATTAAATAAATAAATATAAACATTAAATAAAATATTTAAATCATTTACTAATTAAATAAAACATAAAATAAAATCATGCCTAATATAAATAAATCAAATATATTATATACTAAAACTAAAAAGAAGATATGCCTAATTAAAATCAATCTTAACCAATTAAAGCCAATCACATATTTGACTTCCTAATTCAATAAGATATCCACCAATTTAAAAGTATTGACTTCCTAATCTAAACCAAATTTGTCCCCCCTCAATCTTTGACTTTCCTTGCTAAACACCAAATCCTATCCCCTCTTTAATGCCAAAATCTCTTCCTTGTGAGACAAGGTGAAGCCCTAGCCATTCTCTATATAAACAACCCCTAACCTAGCCATCCCTCCTCTCGAATCTCTCTAGCTCATACACACAATTCACACAAGAATTATAGCAGGAAATCCTAGACATCACAAGCATATCACTCCCTTGATCCTCACCCTCACACCACCGAAAATCACACCAAAACAATCCCTAACCACCACCGAAAATCACACAAAAAACAGCAACCTAAACCACTCCCAAACAGTCCTTAATCCCTTAAAAACGATAACCTAAAAGAAACTTAGAACCTTTGAAATAATCACACCAAACCACACTAAAAAGAACACCAAAACAGTCCACCAACAATAAGCAGAAAATACAGAGGGAACGGTAGCAAAACCATAAGGAAACAGCAGCAAAACGGAGTCGGAACAGTAGCTCGAGTGGCCGAACAGGAAAGGAAGAGGCAAACCAGTGAACCGGAAAAGTTGCGGAGCTTTATCCCCTTTCGATCTTCGTGGAGCGCGAGTCCGAGAGACAGCTTAAAAGGTTAGACCTGAGGGTATCTATCACACTTATTCCTATTTAATTTCTGGTTATTTATTTTAATTATATTTTTCTGTATTTGTGGCATTTGTTGTGTGTATGATGCGTGTTGTGGGTATTGGATGAATGGAAGAGTGTCGTCTCTTGTGGTATATAGGATGGAAACCCAGACGTAAATTCCGTAGCCGAATCCGAATGGACGGTAGTGCGGTCTGTACTTGGGACACAACTCCACGTACCACTTGAGTAAAACGGCACCTCCTCTTGTTTTGAGTTGCTTTGGTTTATTTAATTCTTGTCATTTAAATTCTGCATGTTGTTTAATCCCATGATACGATCGAGTGCATGGGCTTAGTAAGTGCGATGAAAGGTTCCCTAATTGGAGGGTTAAAATCCTTCACCACGATGCTTTGCCGCACCGATTGATGTGTGTTCGGTTGAATGCGAAATACGTTCAATCGGACATACTTAGTTTGATATGATTGTCTTTATTTTCGTATGCATGATTCAACCGAGCGCATGGGCTTAGTAAGTGCGATGTGAGATCCCCTATGGGGATGGGCTAAAGCCCGTTACCACGAGGCTTTGCCGCGCCGGTTGATGTGTGTTCGTTTGGATACAAGATACGTTCAATCGGGCACACTATGTTTGATATTATTGCTTTTCATTCTATGTATGCATGATTCAGTCGAGCGCATGGGCTTAGTATGTTGGTCTAAAGGTCCTCTCTTTGAGAGATCAAGAGCCCCAAAAGGCCACCTTTACCGCAGTACTTCACCGCGGCCTTTTATTTTGTGTTTATGTATTGCGTCCCATTTCATGCATCAGGTCTGTTACCGTTCGAACGCGTTTACGAACGCAACTCGAACGCGCATGTTTTTTTGCCTTATCATGTGTCAGGTCTCATTTCCGTTCGAACGCGTTCACAAACGCCATACGAACGTGAGCATCCTGTTTCATTTCCGTTCGAACGCGTTCTCGGACGCTACACGAACGCGAACCTTCTGTTTTCCGTTCGAACGCGTTTACGAACGCTACACGAACGTGCACCCACTGTCTTAGTTTCATAATGCATCAGGTCTGGTTCCGTTCAAACGCGTTCTCGGACGCTACACGAACGCGAACCTTATGTTTACCGTTCGAATGTGTTTACGAACGCTACACGAACGCGCACCCACTGAATCGAGTCATCTTCATTAGGTTTCATGCATAGTTTTCCTAGTAGCCATCCCCACATGTATGAATACAACTATGTTAATGAATTACAATCCATATGCTTGTGTCGTGATAACATTTGAGTATTATTTCTTGTGGTATATCGGATGGAAACTCAGACGTAAATTCCGTAGCCGATTCCGAATGGACGGTAGTGCGGTCTGTACTTGGGATACAATTCCACGTACCACTTGGAAAAGTGCCCATATGTATGTTTGTATGGTTAATATGTGTGCTTGTGTTTTCTTGAATGTAATATGCAAATAAAGTTGTATGTTTGTTGCTATTTTGATATATGTTAAGCATGCGATTTTAGATATGAGATATATGTGAAATGTGTGCATAAGTTTTATTTTGCATATGAGAATTTAGAAGCATGATACTCTTGGAAATAAGTGTTACTTAAGCCTGATTAAATTATTACATAAACCCTTTCATTACAAGTGACATGAGTAAGGGACCATTCCGAACCCAACGGTTTGAGGTCTTCCCTTGCGAGGGGTGAGTGCGGCCTTAAATCTTTGTCCCGGTTCACACCGGGTGGCGACTCCATGTTATTTCGTACTTCCCAACTAGTGCCGCGAGCCTAGAACGGCGTCGCCCAGGTCCTGTGTCCTACAGTTATTATGTATCCAGTACATAATATATCACTATATGCTTCATTAATGAAAACAACTCGCTAATGAAAACATAGGTTTAGAGAAGATCAAACTTACCTAGTAAGCTTGTTTCCAAGCTCTAATTTTCTTCTCCTTGTTGAAATATTGTAGAGAACTTCCAAAGCTTCTCTAAACACTTCTTTTACTTAGACTAATATCCCTAAATCTTACTTATTTTATCTTTCACAAGCTTGACTTTCTTAAGCTCAAGCTTAATTAAAAACTTGCTCAAGCTTGCCTTTTATAGCAAAACTTATGCAATTTTTAATTAATAAAAGTTCTAATCAACTTTTAGGTGGACTTAATCCAATTTGTCCAAATATGTATAATTAGGTGTGACTAATCACCTTTGTCTACTACTTTGATTTAATTCAATTAAATCAAGACAAAGTTTAACAAATGGATTAGTTCATTATCTATCACTTTGATTTAATCCAATTAAATCAAGACAAATATACCTCTTATTATATATTTGTAATTATCAAAATATCCTCCAATGGTAGAGATATTTATGAAATGATAACAAAGTCCTTGTGTGATTTTGGATTAATCCAGTTAATCCAATTGGGTCAAAGTAAATAATTAATGTTATCTAGTAACACTTAATTATTTTAATTGATAATTATAATATCAAATATTATTTATTATCAAACATTATCGGCTACCCAAGTGCTCAACGAGTACACTTAATATTGTGGGACTCTATAAGTCTAGACACATTCGTCACTTATATGTAGGTAATTCGGCTACCTCCGAATTCGCGAAGAACACAGACGATCTTTCTGAATTATACAAGTCGAGGTCATCACATATGTTTAACAATTCCTCTGTCGTAGGTTATCCGAGTTATATTTAGGAAATATAGATTACACCGTCAAGTTTCCGAGGCGCACATCTCATGTCGACATGTTCATGATTCTTTACAACTAATCAGAACACCATTTGTGATATATGTGATCCATCATAGGTGATCGGCTTTGGACAAAATCTTAAGAATCGTGACTTACTTACATGGATACCTAAACCCTTTATGGTACACATACTGCTCGACGGATCCTATCTTGATAGTACTTGATTAACGAGTCCATCGGTCCATACCTAACGAACATCTAGCGGTCAGACCATGAAAGCTTTATAACATATATGGCATCAAAATGTGGAGGATCACACACATAATCATTGCTATCTATAGTCAAAGTATCAAATATTCTACTCGACTCGAGGAGATTCCTATTGACGGTGGTGTGTATTTCCAACTATTAGGAATCACATGTTATCCATTCAGTATTCACTCCAACGAATACCCACATGTCTATACGAGCTTCCATTGCTCATGGTACATTAGGTTAAACCATTGGAACTCCAATTCCAATATACGACATGTGCTAATATTCTAGGTTATAGGAATTCAACCGTATTCCAAAATAAACGACTATGAATATTTACTTTAAGAATAATTTATAATAGTAATACTATCCCAATGTCAGACTACCCAGTGTCCAGTATTACTACATGACTATTCTAAGGTCGATATCATTATTAGCATATTTATATATCAATGTAATATGCATAATGTCATTATCATTAATAAGGTTTGAAATGAAAATAAAGTTATTTTATTAGTAAATAATAAAATTTAACTTACAATACATTATTTGAATTGGCGCTCTAAGCACCAACTCTAACATACGTTTGGTGCACCGCCATCTTGATTGGTTCATATTGAATTCTTAGTTGTGCAGGTTATGTTGTTTTCGATAATACCTGTCTAAATAAACATGCAAATATCTAGCACACAAAAATGGTAAACATAAATTGAAAAACTAAAAATAAAATGCTTGAATTGCCTCCCAGCTATCTATAAGTTTAACATCTTTAGCCATATGTAACCACCCAAGTGGTCATGGTGGTTTCATTGTAGTAGATCGGGTAGTCTCGTATGTTTTCTTTTTTATTATATACCAGTGATTATGACATGAAAAAAACTATTTGGCTGGCTACAGCAGAGAAACTATGGAAGGTCCACCAACTATTGGCTCCACATTCAGGTCAGGATCTGTAAATTTTCAACCAGTTTGAAATTCTGGACTGCATATGTTGTAAAATTGGCTCAACCTATTTTTTATCTTTTCAATGATCATCTTCAGGTGAACATTGACTCTTGAGTTCCTCTTATTGCAACGCCTTGGGAATGGCTTTAGTTTCAGCTGTGGAGGATCTTCTTTGCATGGCTTCACTATGCTCGTTGGTTGCTTGACTACTGGTTCACCCTACGTGTAGGCTTGAATACATGGAGATGCACTTAACACCTGGTCATTGTCTATATCAACTCCCTTGTCTACAATGTCTATCCTGCGACATTCTTCATCACCTTAAGGACTCGGCATGACTTTGAAAACACTAAATGTGACTTCTTTGTTCTGCACTCACATTGTCAGTTCACCTTTCTGTACATTAATGATCACTTGGCTTGTTGCCAAGAAAGATCTCCCAAGGATAATTAGGATGTCATGATCCTCCTCTAGATCAAGGACAAAGACATCAGCAGAGAAGTGGAACTTATCCACCTTAACCAATATATCCTTTACTATTCATCACATGTAGGTGATAGATCTATCTATTAGCTGCAATGTGATGGTGGTTAGCATCGCCTCTACTAGACCCAATTTTTTATAGATGGATAAGGGCATGAGATTGATACTTGCATCCAAATCGCATAATGCCTTACCAAAGTCTCGATTCCCAATAGTACATGGTATAGTAAAACTGCTAGGATCCTTCAGCTTTGAAAGGAGCTTCTCATGTATGAAGACACTACACTCCTCTGTGAGTGCTACTATTTCAAAATCAGTTAGCTTCCTTTTCTTGGACATTATCTCATTCATAAACTTCACATAGTTAGACATTTGTGCTAACGTGTCTGCGAATGGGATGTTGATATGAACCCTTTTAAAGATTTGTAGGAAATTGACAAATTGATCATCCAACTTCTTCCATTGAAAGTGCTAAGGGTATGACAAATATGTATTTGAGATGATGGGTGGTTTATACGGATGAGTTATTGTACTGTTCTCTTCTTTCGATATTGTTTCCTCCGGAAATGTCGCTTCCTTGTCTTAACTGCCTTGGTCCTTAGGGGAATCTCTAATCCACTATTGAGGGTAATGCCAGACACTGCTCCTTATGGTTGGCCTCGGTATTGTTAGGAAATGCCCATTTATGTTGATTTGTAATAGAATATGTGAGCCGCCCAATTTGTACTTCTAAGGATTTCATAGTTGCCCTCATATTTCCTATATGGGTTTAAATGTTGTTCAGCATTGACTTATTCTTTTCAAACCTCTATGTAGATTTTTCAACAAATGTACTCACAAAGTCTTCTAAGGATGGTTTCTGCTCAGCCCTTTGATTGTTGAAGCCAGAAGGATGTTGCAAGGCATTTTCTGTGTTCGCATATGACATGGAACATAAAATTAGAGTTTGGAAATCTAGATAAAAGCTTGGAGCTATGACTACCATTCTAGAATCACTTGACCACCTTTAAGTGACCTAGAATTTTTCAATGGTCACTTCATTATGAGATTCTATATTGGTTTGTATTTTGATTCAAAGAAAAATATATATATGTATTTAGAATATATATATATATATATATATATATATATATATATATATATGTTATTGTATAACATGTGTTGATGTTGGTTTTGATGTTAAAATTATTTTATGATGTTTTTGAAAGTGTTTAAGGTTTTTAGGAAAATTAAAAAAAAAATTAAAACAGCAGCATGCTATGCAAGCAAGTTGCATGCACAAGTTGCGTGCTGCGCAAGCATGCACAAGCTGTGTGTCATGCAAGCTACGTGCTTGCGCTATGCGTGTTAGGCGTGTACCACACGTAAGATTTGATTTTCTCCCGTTTTGGTTTTTCCGGACTCCGATTCATCTCTGACTTTTTCCTATACACTCGTAATGGAATATAGTATTCCATTAAAATATTTAAAAATACACACATGCTTAATTATCATGGGTTAGACCCATTTCCGATGTGCGGGGCACCGATCCGACCTTATGGGTCCCATAATTGATGAGTGGTAATTATATCACTATTTTCCACTCATTTAACCTAATATTTTGTATAGTTTCTTGAGTTTTGTGAATATTTTGATGTGTTTTGTGTTATTTTGTAGATAACTAAAGTTTCAGGACTCTCTGGAGGTGATTTGGGTCCAAAACAATGAAAATTGGACAAAAGGGCATTTTCATAATTCTGCGCGTCGCGACGCGCAAGCCTATGGCGACGCGACGCCTAACGTGCGTCGGGTCCACAAGTTAGAATATAAGAAGTTTGACTTTGCTAACATGCGTCGTGCCACGTGTCATCATCACAACCGATCTGCTAACGTGTGCCGTGCCACATGTCATCATCCTACGGTGCCAACAGTGGCCATTGCCACATGTCGCCACGTGTCACTCCACGTGTCTGCCACGTCATCATCCACATAACCAGTTGACCGAGTCAATGTGCCACATCATCGCCACGTCATCATCAGCCAATCATAGTGTGCCACGTGTAGCAATTCTATGGTGCCGACAGTCACTTTCACCACGTGTCGCCACGTCAGCGCCAATTATTGACTCATTTATCCGCAATTTACACGTGGCGATGAGAATCTGAAATCAGCCAATCAGAAGCCGCCACGTGTCGTAATAATTGAAATCCCAACCACCTTGCCACGTGTCACCTTATCACCTTATCCAGAATCTGAGCCGACGAACCAGAAGCTGCCACGTCGACACAATTCCGCGTCGCGACGCAAGCTGGGCGTTGCGACGCTGACCCCCTACTGACGCCTACAAAGCTCGATTTCTGAATTCAAAGCATGCCTTCCTTGAGTTTTGTAAGGACTTTAAGGATTTCATCTTGTGTGTTTAAGTTTTTGTAATTTAAATTAAGCATTTTTACTTTTAATATTTTCAATTATGCACTTTTACTTTTTGTAATAAAATTTTATTTTATTTTTTTTTTCTTTTTTTTATGTTCAGTAGTTAATTTACCGCTGGGGTAAAAGGTGAAACATTTAATATAATTATCTAGGTAAATCTCACTTAATTATAATTTATAATGTATAATTTAACCAGATTATTAATGGCAGACTTTATTACCGCCTATATGGTTGGTCTAAATATAAATTATTTTACCGCCTATATGGCGGTCTTTATGTGACAGATAATTACCGCCTATATGGCTTGTGTAATTGGACTAAATGGATTACCGCCTATATGGCTGGTTTTAAATGTTTAACATTATTGATTCCTGAGAATGCATAACATAAAATAATTTATATATTATAATAAGTGAGATTCCTAGATAAGAAATATTAAATGTGGATCCTCTAACCTCCAGCATTTTATTTTATTCTAGGGAAGTGATGAAACACAATATTCACACTTAATAATTGATTTTCTTTTTATAGGTAATTCTTTAGTTTGTTTATTGAGTCTTAAGCTTAATCCTTCTTGTTGTCTGATCACCAATAAGATTGATGTGGTAAAATTAAAATGAACTAGACATAGGGATTTTAGGTTTCAGCCTTAGACTTAATAGCCCACGATCTTCCTTGAGGATAGATAACCCTTTAATAGATTTCCTTAGAGGATAGACATATACCTGTCGGGCGGGGGTAGCCATAATTGGAACTTAATCTTAATGAATCCAGGTAATTTGGTTGACATAGACATATGGTTCAATTAGGTTATACTGGGTATTTGCATCTGACCATCGACAAAGGCTTTTGCATAATTTCGTGTTCCAGGTTAGCAAACTGATTTATTACACATAGATAAGAGAATAAATTCATCTTTATAATAATATTGTGTGGAGTCACAACCCTAGATCTTTGAGTCTTTTCTTTTATTTTCCTTAGTATTTTCTTTTGAGTCTTTTTTTTTTAATTAGCAAATCTACATTCAACCATCCAAAAGCAATCAATTCCCTTCTCCCTATAATTAGATACCTGTAAATAAATAGTATCAATAATTAATAACAATAGTAGGAATTAAGTCCTCGTGGGATCGATATTTTTATACTACTTGAACGATATGTGCGCTTGCGTTATACGTGTGTGTTTACGCCGGTCAAGTTTTTGGCGCCGTTGCCGGGGACTTATTTTGCTTTAGTTATTAATTTTGAAGCTATCTAATTTACTTGTATCTAATTTTCTTTATTTTTATTTCTTTCTTTTGTTTTCAGGTGATTGAAAAATGGAACATTATTGGGAGATTGAGAGATCACGAGCTTTACTAGAAGATACACCCCAAATCTGGGAGCAACAGTCCGGTTTTCTGAGGCCTGTTGTCTAGCCCAACAACTATCACTGGATGCCAGAACCAAGCAATACCACATTTGCTCAACAAGACGCAATGGGGAGATGTGACATATGTAATGGTAACCACCCGAGAGATCATTGTGAGTACAACTACAATCCAGGGTGGCAGAGCTATCAAAATCCTTCATGGTACGAAGAACCATCATACTTTCCATCTTATCCACCATCCATCTACGATCTTCACCAAGAACCAGAACCATCAGAGGAAGATCAGTTGATTCACATGCTCAAAGATTGGTTCGAGGAACGGGAAGCTCAATTTGATGCACAAATTCAGAGTCAAGCGGCGTCTATACAAAGGATGACAGATCAAGTTAGACAATTAACAGATAACCTGAATCATATCTCACGGAGCAAATTCAAATAATACCGAAGAAGCCTTCGAATATCCTGAGATTCATCATGACATCCTAACATAGGATGAGGCTGAACAGTATCAAGAATCTGAGGTATCAGTTCAGGAACCTAAACCAACAAAGTCTCTGTTTGATTTTTATTATTCTGACTCTGACGAGGATGAAAAAGCTGAGTCATTTGTACCAACTGCACCAACAAATGAGGATGAAACTTTCTATCCTCCAAATGAGGATCTTGGAGCTTCAATTGCACAAATGTTTGAAGAAAATCTACCTGAGCCAATCATTTCACTCAGATAAGAGGATGAAGACCAAAAAACAGACATAACTTTACATCCTCAGATTGACACTTATGGAGCATGCATTTCACAGATGACGGATGAAGAATTGAATACGGAAATTTTAAAATTCATCTGTGAAGAAAAGGTGGAGCAAGAAGTATAGCAAATGGAGGAGCAAATGTCTGAACTTATTAAAGATCCAGAACATTCAGGCAAAACATCACTGTTTTGGGGAGTACTGATCAAAGATATCACCCAGAAGCTTGACAGAATGGAACTCCCATTCCAAGTCAATCACCATACTAGACCTCATGATTTTCTTTCTTTCTTTTCAGGAACCACTGGAGCAACAAAGGTTAAAAAGGTGGCACAAGCACTGAATGAGACAAAATTCTTTTTGCCCCTTTACCGTTGGAAGAGACCCTTCAAAATTAACGCACATGGGAATGTCTTTAATCGGACATCCAAAACGACGCTGAAACCTCCTTGACATATGTATTTCAGTCACGTCTGGCTGAAATGAAAAATTTAGCGCTAGCAGGGAGGTAACCCATGCAATTTGTTGTAATTTCTATTTTTATATTTTGTGTATACATGTTGTAGAGATTTTAATTTTGTGTGTTATTTTTGTAGGGAAAAGCTCAACCAAAGTATAAGACAAAAGGAATGGTGTTTAACAAAGATAAGAGATAATTCATTAGCGATGGCTGAGTAAAGAATGGATTCTTGAGACGCATCCTAATGAATTTATACTAAGCGAATGGCGTATTGCGTACACAATTCCGTTACCTTAATTATTGCTTTGATTTGCTTTTCTGTTGTAATTATCTTTATTTTCATATACAGGATCCATAATTTTTGACCTTGCACGATTTCTTTTGTTGTTTAGCTAACAAACATCATATGGAAGATACTAGTGCTATTATTACTCACCCTTTTCAGGTATTATAAATTCAACTCATCATTGCACTTTTGAAGGCATCCAGAGTTGAGAAATAAATACATAAAAAATAGAAGCCACTTCAAGAAGACGAGTTGAAAACATCTGTGTGTTTTGCGGTACTAGTGTTGGTACTAAGCCACAATACGTAGAAGCACCACAGGAATTGGGTCGAGTATTAGCTGCAAGGAATATGCACTTAGTATATGGCAGAGGAAATCTTGGACTAATGGGGATCGTTTCAAAGGTCATATAGGAGGGAGGCAGTAACGTTTTGGGAATCATCCCAAAACCCTTGGCAGAGGCAAATCTTATTGGACCATCAAACGGAGAGGAACTTATTGTGCCAGGTATGTCTGAGCGACTAGTGGAAATGATTAACCGTGCTGATGTTTTTATTGCTTTGCCAGGTGGCTTGGGTACATTGGAGGAAATTTTTATAGTGCTATCTTGGGAGAACCTGAACATACACCAGAAACCAATTGGACTGTACAACGTTGATGGATTTTATGATTTTCTTTGTGTGTTTCTTGATGATGCCCGGAGAAATGGGTTCGTGTCAAAACCTTTAAAAGAACTTCTCTTCACTGCCATAACTGCTCCGGATCTAATAGACCAACTCTTAGCCTATGAACCACAAGTTGACCCTATCATTTCAAAGATAAATTGGTCTGAGGACGATCGTGGTAAGAGGCGTCGGATTAATCTGGATCTTAACCTTTAATTTCCTGTAGAATTTCAGCTAACCAGGTACTATCTTCTAAACTCTTCTTCTACTGTTTAAGACATTGGGGACAATGTCTCATTTAGGTTTGGGGGAGGGAATTGGTTGATCAGTATCTTATTTTTAGTTGTGTGTGGTTTTATTCCAAAATTTTTCGAAAATTACAAAAAAAATTGAATTTTTTTCAAAAATTACAAAAATATTTTACGTTTTTATGTTGTTTTGACTAAAAAGGTGAAATTGGTAAGAGATAGCCGAGTAAGGAGTTTCCACTCCTGAGACGTATCTCAAACCTATTTCGGAACAAGTTAATTTTTGTTTATTTCTTTTAAATTATTTAATTTGTAAATTCTCCATAATACTGACTAAAATGGATCTTAATATGTTCAGCTAGCAGATATTATCAACATGCATAGTAACATACGGACATGAGCTAAAATTGAAAAGTTTGTAATATTCAGTGCTCTAGTTTAATTGGAGGAAGTATCTCAAAAAGTGATGGAGTAAAAAACAAATCTGAGATCCGAGTTATTAAGTATGTAAGGGTGTTTTAACACCTAGTGCCCTAAAGCCAACTGGTTTGGGAGTCACTGGCCCAAAGCTCGCTACATGGATCAAAGATTCTGCAAAAATCTATATATATGAAGTCTGAGTAATTAAGTCCGTAGGGGTGTCTTAACACCTGGTGCCCTAAAGCCAACTGGTTTGGGAGCCACCGACCCAACACTCGCTACATAGATGGAAGATATTGTATATAAATAAATCAAAAATCAAAAATCGAAGAAAAAATCAGAAAAATCAGAAAAATTATTCCATTGCTACAAAAAGGGTGCGAATTCTGATAAAACTTTAGGACAAAAATATTACTCTCTTATCAACTGCACTTGTGACTGTTGTGGGCAAAAATGAGTTGATTAATATTCTGTTGGCTGTGTATATGGAGAATGGTAAATATAATCGGAGAATTTATTTATTCAGTAATTTAGAAAGAAAGAAAACAATTAGTAACTTGGAGTAGAAGTTTCACCTGATTAGTCACTAACTTCTTTATTCTCTTTTCGCTTGTCTTTTTGCTTTTGTGTGCATTAGTTTCACTACCTTTTTACTTTTGTAAAATATTTGTGGGTAT
The DNA here is from genome assembly GCA_019454045.1 of Zanthoxylum bungeanum. Classification (NCBI taxonomy): domain Eukaryota; kingdom Viridiplantae; phylum Streptophyta; class Magnoliopsida; order Sapindales; family Rutaceae; genus Zanthoxylum; species Zanthoxylum bungeanum. The sequence goes on from SKCR01038591.1 coordinate 37,519, forward strand.
CATTGTTGTAAACCCTCACGAGACTACAACTCGTCCACTAGGGACACCTATGGGTTTAAAGGCTTGTTGCATATGCTAAATGCAACCGTGATCCCTACGAAAGTGGCTTAATTAATTTTATTTTAAAGATGTTTATGTTATTTTATTCTATGTTTTGCTTGAGGACTAGCAAAATGTTAGGTTTGGGGGTGTGATGAGTGATAATTATATCACTATTTTCCACTCATTTAACCTAATATTTTGTATAGTTTCTTGAGTTTTGTGAATATTTTGATGTGTTTTGTGTTATTTTGTAGATAAATAAAGTTTCAGGACTCTCTGGAGGTGATTTGGGCCCAAAACAGTGAAAATTGGACAAAAGGGCATTTTTGAAATTATGCGCGTCGCGACGCGCAAGCCTATGGCGTCGCGACGCGCAAGCCTATGGCGTCGCGACGCCTAACGTGCGCCGAACAGTGCTAACGTGCCCCAGGTCCACAAGTCAGAATATAAGAAGTTTGACGTTGCTAACATGCGCCGTGCCATGTGTCATCATCACAGTCGATCTGCTAACGTGCACCATGCCACGTGTCATCATCCTACGGTGCCGACAGTCGCCATTGCCACGTGTCGATACGTGTCACTCCACGTGTCTGCCACGTCATCATCCATATCACCAGTTGACCGAGTCAACGTGCCATATCATCGCCACGTCATCATCAGCCAATCACAGCGTGCCACGTGTCGCAATTCTATAGTGCCGACAGTCACTTTCGCCACGTGTCGCCACGTCAGCGCCAATTATTGACTCACTTATCCGCAATTGACACGTGGCGATAAGAATCTGAAATTAGCCAATCAGAAGCCGCCACATGTCGCAATAATTGAAATCCCAACCACCTTGCCACGTGTCACCTTATCACCTTATCCAGAATCTGAGCCGATGAACCAGAACCTGCCACGGCGACACAATTCCGCGTCGCGATGCGATTTGGGCGTCGTGACGCCGACCCCTACTGACACAATAAATTCAGCTCGATTTCAGAATTCAAAGCATGCCTTCCTTGAGTTTTGTAAGGACTTTAAGGATTGCATCTTGTGTGTTTAAGTTTTTCTAATTTAAATTAAGCATTTTTACTTTTAGTATTTTCAATTATGCACTTTTACTTTTTGTAATAAAATTTTATTTTATTTTATTTTTCTTTTCTTTTTTTTTATGTTCAATAGTTAATTTACCGCTGGGGTAAAAGGTGAAATATTTAATATAATTATCTAGATAAATCTCCCTTAATTATAATTTATAAATTATAATTTAACCAGATTAATTAATGGCAGACTTTATTACCGCCTATATGGTCGGTCTAAATATAAATTACTATACCGCCTATATGGCCGGTCTTTATGTGACAGATAATTACCGCCTATTTGGCTGGTGTAATTGGACTAAATGGATTACCGCCTATATGGCTGGTTTTAAATGTTTAACATTTTTAATTCCTGAGAAAGCAGAATATAAAATAATTTATATATTATAATAAGTGAGATTCCTAGATAAGAAATATTAAATGTGGATCCTCTAACCCCCAGCATTTTATTTTATTCTAGGGAAGTGATGAAACACAATATTCACACTTAATAATTGATATTTTTTATGGGTAATTCTTTAGTTTGTTTATTGAGTCTTAAGCTTAATCATTCTTGTTGTCTGATCACCAATAAGATTGATGTGGTAAACTTAAAATGAACTAGACATAGGGATTTTAGGTTTCAGCCTTAGACTTAATAGCCCACAATCTTCCTTGAGGATAGATAACCCTTTAATAGATTTCCAAACAGGATAGACATATACCTGTCGGGCGGGGGTAGCCATAATTGGAACTTAATCTTAATGAATCCAGGTAATTTGGTTGACATAGACATATGGTTCAATTAAGTTATACTGGGTATTTGCATCTGACCATCGACAGAGGCTTTTGCATAATTTCGTGTTCCAAGTTAGCAAACTGATTTATTACACATAGATAAGAGAATCAATTCATCTTTATAATAATATTGTGTGGAGTCACGACCCTAGATCTTTGAGTCTTTTATTTTATTTTCCTTAGTATTTTCTTTTGAGTCTGTTTTTATTTTAATTAGCAAATCTACATTCAACCAACCAAAAGCAATCAATTCCATTCTCCCTATAATTAGATACCTGTAAATAAATAGTATCAATAATTAATAACAACAGTAGGAATTAAGTCCTCATGGGATCGATATTTTTATACTACTTGAATGATACGTGCGCTTGCGTTATACGTGTGTGTTTACGCCGGTCAATAATCACCCCAATAACTTTTGGCTATGTAATGTTCATTCTACCACTCCTCGGTATTTGATCATTCCTCGGGGAAGAAAATCACCATCAACAACCCATAAATTGGAAAGTCTCTATTAACTGTTTGATTTTTCCCTTCTTATGAGCATACACTAACCGTGAGCTAGATAAATATGGATGACAATGAATTGACTATGACGGGATCCCAATATATGTACCTGACATATTTAAATAACGGATATGAAAAAATTGATTAATATCTGATCCTAACATATCATCCCCCGTGCAGATCCCCTTTTACACGGGAATTTTACCTCTATTAGAACGGGGATGCTAATATTTATACCCGATTTGTCCAACTGATTGACTGATACCTCTTATTTTGCTTGGCCAATTATGTAATATCGCACATCACTTGGGATGGATGCTATTGATTTTCTTACAAGTGTTGAGCCTCTCAACTAGTAGAAGGTCTCTAAGGTGGATTTGGACTAATGCTAAGAATAAAATCGTAAGGGGATAAGGCTTCAAAGTTGGGTCATCTTAGGCTGCCAAAACAGATAAGATTTGACTAGTTTGGTCAGGTAATTTCAAATGATATTTGAGCCAACTCTCAACCGGAAGTGTGTCAATGAGGACATTGAGCCATAAAGTGATGGATTATATCGCTTGGGGAGAGGTGCTAGTGATGTCTTTATAAGTGTTATCTCTATTAGGTGACCTCTTGGATGGGCTTAGGTCAATATTAATAACAAAATCATGGGAGTTCAGGATTTAAGAATTGGACTACCCTGAATCGTCAAAATAAACAATATCTAACCAATTGGGCCGAATGTTTTGCTCATATTCTCTCACTCTGTTATAAAATTAGAAATTACATAAGTGATAACTGGACCTTTGTTGTAATTTTTTGAGTAGCTTGGTTTCTAATTAGTGCATTTATGAGTTCCACTAAGCAAAGTTATCCATGGAAATTTTTCCAGAATCAAAGGAAGACAAGCCGACAATGATTGGGTATAAATCATTTTTTAAAATGATTTAACTGATGAGTGGTATCCTCCTCTCGTTGACCGACGATGGCTCTATACGAATTATACGGAATCTTTATCCATTCGTGGAATTATTTTCCTAAATTCGAAAATGAGAAATAAAATTTATTTTTGTTGTAAAATAAGAGAAAAGAAAAAGAGATGATACCTTGAGAGCTGCAAGCTTTTCTTATTGATTCTGAATGATTTGATACAAAACTACAAAGGGGTTCCTCTATATTTATAGAGAGGAGTTATGGTGGGATAAGTTATAAAATAATAAAATAATAAAAAATTATAAGATAAAGATTAAGTAGTTGGGATCACCACAATTTACAACACTCCCTCTTGGGCCCGACTACTTTAGTCATATATAATTTGTTTGACTTCTGGATGGAATAACATTGCCTCGTTAAAACCTTACCAGTAAAACCCAGTGGGATAAAACCTGGTCGAAGGAAAAAGAATACAATGTACTTGTGTCACGTCAATAAATATGCTCCCTCTGATGAAAGATATAGTCAAGATAATTTACTAATTCGACGCATGTTAATACTATACACAAGCTTCTCAAATGTTGATGTCGGTAAAGCTTTCATAAATAAGTCTGTAAAATTATCGGTTGATCGTATTTGCTTGATATCAATTTGTTTGCTCTGCTGGAGCTCATTAGTATAAAAGAATTTTGGTGAGATATGCTTGGTTCTATCTCCTTTGATGTACCCTCCTCTAATTTGTGCAATACATACAACATTATCTTCATATATAATTGTTGGAATACCAGCGGCAAAGTTTAAGTTGCATGTGCCATGAATGTGATGAATAAGTGACCTTAACCATATACATTCTCTGTTTGCTTCATGTAGTGCAATTATCTTAGAGGGATTAGAAGATGTGGCAACAAAAAACTGCTTTGTAGATCGCCAGAAAATTATCGTGTTATTATAGGGTAAAATATACCATGTCTGTGAACGTGCCTTATGAGGGTCAGACAGATATCATGTATCAGTATAACCAATAAGGCCTAGATTTTATGTTAGTTCATTTGAATAAAACAGTCTCCCATGAAGATAACGAAAGATATGTTTGACGCCATTCCAATATCGTCGAGTTGGCGCAGAACTAAATCTTGTTAATAAATTAACCGAGAATGCAATATATGGTCTGGTGCATTGAGATAAATATAGCAAGGCGCCAATTGCGCTAAGATATGGTACCTCTGGACCAAGTATCTCTTCATTATCTTCTTTAGGACAGAATTGATCCTTTTTAGGATCGAGAGATCGGACTACCATGGGAGTACTAAATGGATGAGCATTATCCATATTGAAACGTTTGAGAATTTTTTCAATATATGTATACTGATGGATAAATACTCCATTAGTTTTATGCTCGATCTACAAGCCGAGACAATATTTCATTTTTCCCAAGTCTTTCATCTCAAATTCTATTTTCAAATATTCAGTAGTTTTTAGAAGCTCTTCAAGGGTTCCAATTATGTTCATATCATCGACATATACTGTTATAAGAGCAAATCCAGTTTCTGACTTTCTAATAAATACGCATGGGCATAAAGGATCATTTATAAATCCTTCTTTCATCAAATATTCACATAAACAACTATACCACATGCGTCCAGATTATTTCAATTCGTATAAAGATCATTGTAACTTGATTGAACAATTATACCACAACCCTTTGATTTATATGCTTCAAGCATTTTCAATCCTTCGAGGATTCTATTGGGAAGCGGCCGCGAGTGCGCAGCGAAAAAAAAATTATTAAAATTATGACTCCGCTTTCCCTTTGCCCAAGACCCATTTGTTTTGATTATTCTACAAGCCTAGGCATGTTACTATATATTCTAAGCATAAAACTCATAAAACATGCAAAGAACATAAACCTAAACATGCTAACTATCATAAGAACTCTAATTAAAATAAAGAAAGAAAAAGACTTACTTGAACCGTAGACTCCTCCAGTCCTCCCTCCAATCTACAAGCTTTTCTCGAACTCAGCAAGCTCTTCCACGTTCCAAAGAGCCACCCAAGTGTGTGGCCTCCAAAGATGCACACACCAAAGTTAAAACTCAACGGCAAGATTATGCCTTGAGTGCACGTGTATTTTGCCCTTGGTGCTAGCCTAGGCAAATACCTCAAAACTTTTAACTCGAGGTTCCTCTAGTCAATTAGACTTAAGGATCCTCAAAATCAGTGGCTTACTCTTAAAACTTTAGAGTTGCTCACTTATATAAACCCAAGATTTGAAAGGTTTGGTGCAAAAATTTGTGAAGAATTCTTTGGGTTTATATAGTGTTCCAAAGACAACAAAAATTAATTAAGAATCCGATGTGGGATAAAAGCCAATTTAATCTTAGCCATTGGATCTTAATTTAGTGGTTTAATGAGATTATAAAACCCTAATAAGAGTTTGAGCCAAATTGGAATTCAAAACAAATAACAAAATTAAATAAAAAAAAAATTTACTATTCACATGATACTATTCACGTGGATAGTAATTTTTTTTAAATCTATTTATTCCAATTCCCAAAGTGCCCCTATCGTCATTCACCAATCCCTAAGCCACTATGGAACCTCATAAATGATCTGTTCAATAATTAAACACATTGAACCATTTATGAATAATTCCTACAGCAATCATATATGTTGTTAAATATGTACTGTGCATTTTTAACCATTGATTTCGACTTTGTTGTGTGTGACCTTTTGGGTTCCCCTCAAGTTGGACATGAAATGAATCGTGATAATTTAGTCGAACATAAATTATCATCTGATCAGATGGTCGTTCGATTTCAATGACCAAGGTTGACATCTAGCAACATGCCAAGGCCCCCAAATGAGAAGGAAAGATATATATATACCCATTCTGTATGCGATGTATACGGTCCCTCGCCTCACTGTATTCCCACCTATTGACCTAGGGTATGGAAAGTGTCTATCCATATGGTCAATTGTATGATGTTGATAGTGTCATGAATCATGCTAACCAAAGAATCTCACATGATTCTTCCGCTGTGGCCACAGTCTCAAGCACTGATCACACATATCAACCTGCAAACTGGAATACTACTATTATAAGGAAATATTATCCGAGAGAGTAGCGACTCTCTGTTGTATCTTTACAAACTTCATGTGTTTCAACAAATGACCCAATCATACCCTTATGACCGGATCTTTTGAACCGGAGAAGGAGAATGTCAAAGTTATTTGATCCACACATAAGATTGTAAAGACCTTAAGTCTAAGGACTAGTCATATAATCGATACATGAAAGTTCTCACAGACACATGGGATGAACACTCCATATGAAAACTTTCAGCGGTTAGTTCGATGGACACGAGCAACTAATGCATCCATATGATACACCAAGCGGACGGATCTCCGCTAGTAGCCTATGAGATCAGCTACCCCACTTAAGGGCGGATCATATCATCATGATAGTCTCTCCGCTTTGTGAATGCCCAGATTATTCAGAAAACTATGACTATGAATATTTAAGAGTAATGATTCTCATAAGGCGTGGAAGCCATCGTCTTATTACTCCAAGGGCTTTATTACAGTGTTGATGATTCATATAAGTTATGTAAGACATGTATAATAAAGATTTCCATTTTATTAATTAATGAAAATATTACAAATACATGTACATATAGCTCATCCACAAGTTGGGTATAGGGTATATCCCTAACAGATTTTCATGTAAATATCAGTGCCAAGTGACACATACAAATATGTTGTCACTACGTCCATAAGACGCATGTCCAATCTTTCAGAGACTGCTAAACTGATTAGAAATCGAAACGTAATGGTATCCATCACTAGAGAATATGTATCCCCATAGTCAATATCTGGTCTCTGCGAGAAACCTTGTGCAACTAGTCGCGTTTTATATCTAATGATTTTATTATGTTCATTACATTTTCGTACAAAGACCCGTTTGTAACCAACAGGTTTGACATCTTCATGTGTCTCGACTACGGGTCCAAATACTTCAAGTTTTGGCTAAAGAATTTAATTCTGCTTGAATTACTTCTTTCCATTTAGGCCAATCGTGTCTAAGTCTACATTCATCGACAATTTGAGGTTCCAAATCATTTATAATTTCAGTAGCTAATGTATATGCAAATACATTGTCGATGATTATTTCCTTTCGATCCCACACTTCTTTTGAATAAGTATAGTTTGTAGACTTTTCATCATTTTTGGATTTTTGAGCCTCTTAAAGGGCTAGTGTCTCTTCAGGGACTATTAGTTCTTCTTGAACTGGTGATTCAGAAGATGTAGGTATAGTCATTGCTCGAGCTTTATTTTCAATAGGATCCGGATCTCTCATTTTCCTCTTCCGAAAATAGTATCTTTAGAACCAAGTGGTCTACCATGTTTCTGACGTGCAATATATGATTCATTAGCTGCCTTTATACTGGATTATTCAACAAGAACAACCACCGGGCTGCTGTATTAGCAGCTGGTATATGTGACTTAGTTACTTTTGCAACATCTGTAAATACATCTGGCAATTGATTTGTAATTTGTTGCAAATAGATTATCCTTCACACTTCATTTTCACATTGGATGGTGCGAGGATCTGAATGAGACATGGTATGAACTTTCCAAGAAAGTTTATACCTTGCTTCTGAAGGCTCTCTCTTTTCCCCTAATGGTGGAAAAACCGTCTCATCAAATTGAAAATCCACAAAACGTGCGGTAAAAATATCACTTGTTAGGGGTTCCACATATCTAATAATGGAAGGTGAATTAAAACCAACATATGTCCTCAAACGACGTTGAGGTCCCATAGTAAAACCAAAAGTGCGTAAATGGGAAATATCTTGTTGGTGATCAAGAACAAGTTGGATTGGAGAATATTGATGATAAGCTATGGGTCTAATGCGAAGTAATACAACAGCATGTAGTATAGCATTACCCCATGTAGAAATTAGTAATTGAGTCTGTAACAACAAAGTTCGTGAAATTACCTGAATTCGCTTGATTAATGATTCTGCCAATCCATTTTGTGTATGTACATGTGGAACTAGATTTTTAACATCGATTCCAACTGATGTACAATAGCAAATGTCTTGGATGTAAATTCACCGGCATTGTCAAATCGTATGGTTTTGATTGGATAATTTGGGAATTGTGCCCTTAATCTAATCATTTTGGCAAGTAGCTTGGCAAATGCAATGTTACATATGGACAACAAACAAACATATGACCATCGTACTGATGCATCAATCAAAATCATAAAGTAACGGAAAGTTCCACTTAGTGGATGTATTGGTCCACAAATGTCTCCTTGAATCCTTTGTAGGAATGATGGGGATTCAAGAGTAATCTTAGATGGAGATGGGCGTATCACAAGTTTTCCTTATGAGCAATCGGTGCAATTGATCTCATTTGTCAATAGAATCTTCGGTTCTTTAATTTATGCCATTATAATTTTCAATTATTCTACGCATCATTGTAGCTCATGGATTACCAAGACGATTATGCCATAACATAAACATCTTTGGATTATTGAACTTCTGGTTCATCATTACGTGACTTTCTATTGCATTTATGATTGTATAATATAATCCAGCTGAGAAAGCCGGAAGTTTTTCCAATATATAATTCTTACCTAAGATATTTTTGGTAATACATATATATTCTACATTGTTTTCATCTAAGGTTTCAATATGATACCCATTTCTGTGAATATCTTTGAAACTTAGCACATTTCTACTGGACCTGCCTGAATATAGATCATTTTCAATGCGTAATTTTATTCCACTTGCTAATAAGATTATGGCTCTTCCAGAGCCTTCAAATAGGTCTACAGGACTAGATATAGTGTTTATCTTTCCTTCACGTAATTTTACGTCCAAGAAATATTTTCTATCTCGAAAAATAGTGTGTGTTGTTGCACTATCAGCCAAGCATACATCTCCACATTTATTTTCCAGGATATATAATTTATTAGTAGGATCCATATCCTTGAAAGCAAAGTTCATGTTAGACATCAAGTAAAAGATATGAAATATAGTACATCTGATGTGACAAAAAAATATTCAAACAAAACTTTAAGAATATTCTAAATAAAGTTCAATATTCCTAGATCCTAAGCCATTCATAAAAGGTAAAATTTAAAGTTTAATCACGATGGACATTTCCATCGATAATTAGGTGATCAATCATTCCTCTGGATCCTCGAAGAAATCGGAAACATCAAGATGAGTGAGATCTACTAGATCCGAGTCATCAATAAAGTTAGCTTCAATCTCATTTCCTTTCCTTTTCTTGGATGCTTGATATAAATCTACTAAATGGCCATATGTATGACAGATACGTGACCAATGTCTCTTTCCTCCACATCGATAACATATTTGATCATTATCATTTTTGGTAGATTTCTTTTCTGCACTGTTTTCTTTATTATCTCTTTTATAGACATTCCACTTCTGGTGTTGTCCATTCTTTTTGTTTTGTTGTCCTGAATTTTTATGACCACCATGGGGGCGATAACCACGCCCTCCGCGTCCTCTTTTACCTCCCCGGCCACGTCTATTATTTGTATGGATATTTGCATTCGCTTTTGGGAATGGCTTAGATCCAGTTGGTCGTGATTTGTGATTTTTCAACAGTAGCTCATTGTTTTGTTCAGCAACTAGGAGGCAAGATATCAAATCTGAGTATTTTATGAAATGACGCTCCCGATATTGTTGTTGCAGAATCATATTTGATGCATGAAAGGTAGTGAGTGTTCTTTCAAGCATGTCTTCTTTAGTGATATTTTCACCACCCAATTTCTGATGTGATGTGATGGGAAATAGCTCAGAGTTGTAGTCAGAAATCTTTTGGAAGTCCTGCAACCTCGGATTTGTCCACTCATATTTTGCTCTAGGGAGGAAGATATCATTTTGATGGTTATATCTCTCTTTCAGGTTATTCCATAAGATTAATGGACCTTCAACTGTTAGGTATTGAGCTTTCAGGCTCTCATGCAGATGATGACGAAAGATCATAGCCTTTGACTTATCATGCAGGGATGTTTGATTTGTTTGGCTTATGGTACTTTCCAGGCCTATATCTCGTAGGTGTATTTTGGCATCCAAAACCCGCGAGAGATAATTTCTTTCAAAAACTTCGAGTGCGGGAATTTGTATATTTACGAGATTTGATATTTTCAAGGTTCCTTGAAAGTATAAAATAAGTGTCGTAATAATAAATGTGTTAAACAAAATATAATTGCGATGTAAAAAAAAAATCATACATGTATTTAGAACATCAATTTCATAAATATTATATTGTAGATTCAGAGCTTCAGGTTCTATAATAGATTTAAAATTGCAGGTTTTAATCTAATGTCTAATTGATTGAGGTTAGAACTTCAGGTTCATTAATCGTAGTGTAATTATAGAACTTCGGGTTCTATAATTATTTTGTAGATCTAGAACTACATGTTCTAATCTAATAATTAATTAATGAGTTTAGAACTTCGGGTTCTAATCTATCTCTTATACTTAATCATAATTATAAAAGAAACTAAAATAAATTATAAAACAATAATAAAAAATATAGTTTTTATTTTCTGATGGGGATGATCCAAATTAATGGCAACCACAGAGCATACTCATAAAAATAATAAAATAGTATATTAGAACTACAAGTTCTAATTCTCAAGACTCAAAACTTCAGGTTTTGATTTTTTTTCGGATTCGGCCTTTATCCATCAAAATCAATTAAATAATTAAATTAATGAAATTCGATGATTTGGTACACATGCTACGGACACATGATCATCAAAATAGCTGCAATTCTCCAATTCAATTCATTAGCCGCATGTTAATTTAATTCATCATCAAATTCTATGGACGCAATTTATGATCAATTAGGCTTCAGACCGTAATGATTCAATTCATTTCCTTTATAAATGACGGGTGCGTAAACACACACGTATAACGCAAGCGCACGTATCATTCAAGTAGTATAAAAATATCGATCATACGAGGACTTAATTCCTACTGTTGTTATTAATTATTGATACTATTTATTTACAGATATCTAATTGAAGGAGAAGAGAATGATTGCTTGATTGATTTGGTTGATTGTAGTTTTCCTTAATTAAAATAAATAAAATAAACAAAAGAAAATACTAAGGAAAATAACAAAAGACTCAAAGATCTAGGGTTGTGACTTCTTCCAATATCATTTAAAAGATGAAGTGGTTATTTTATTTTGTGTAATAAATCGTTTTACTAACCTGGAACACGAAATTATGCGAAAGCCTCTGTCGATGGTCAGACGCAAATACCCAGTTTAACCCAATTGAACCATATGTCTATATCAACCAAATTATCTGGATTCATTAAGTTTGAGTTCCAATTATGGCTACCCCCGCCCGACAGGTATATGTCTATCCTTTAAGGAAATCTATTAAAGGGTTATCTATCCTCAAGGAAGATCGTGGGCTACTAAGTCTAAGGCTGAAACTTAAAATCTCTAAGTCTAATTCATTTTAGATTTACCATATCAATCTTATTGGTGATCAGACAACAAAAAGTATTAAACTTAAGACTTAATAAGTAAACCTTTAAATTACCCAAACTATAAAATAACCACTTATAAACCGGTGATATTAGAATTCATCACAACCTCAGATAACTAACACATAACTAGGGCTAGTAAAAACTTAAAAGTAAAAGGCATAAAGTAAAAATGCTAAAAGTAAAAGACATAAAGTAAAAGCTGAAAAGTAAAATAAAATAAAATGCTACGGTAAAATGATCAACTTTTACTATTTACTATTTAGATATCTCCCTTAATATAATATATTAACTTGTGATTATTTTTCCAACCAGCCATATAGGCGGTAACCTGATTAAGTCAAATTAAGTCCAACTAGCTATAAAGGCGGAATCAAAATAAACATGCCATATAGGCGGTAAGAAAATTTAATTACCAACCGATCAATCTGGCGGTATCATTGATTAGTCAGGTTTAAACCAGATTAAAATGATTTATCAACCGACCAATATGGCGGTATCATTTTTAAGTCAATATTTTAAATAGTGAATATATTATTTTTAAGGGAGATTAATCTAAATGTAATAGTAAAAGAATTACCTTTCACCCTAGCTGAGGAAGTTACCTCCTCATGGTGAATAGTAAAAACTGTAAAAAGTAAGAAAGTAAATTACTATTATTACAAAACGTAATTAAAATTATTTACAAAACTAAAAACTAAAAGAAACTAGATAGCAAACTCTCTATTTACATCAGAGAATTCAGAGAGAATGGTGCATTTGAAACTGAAACATCGAGCTGAATTTATAGGCCTCGGTAGGCTCTGGGCGTCGCGACGCCAAGGCCTTTGGCGTCGCTACGCCAGCTTCTTTTGGACGTGGCATGCTGAGATGATGACACGTGGCGATTCTGGATAAGGTGATAAGGTGACACGTGGCAAGGTGGTTGGAGCTCAATATGAGACACATGGCGGCTTCTAATTGGTCGGTTCAGATTCTTATCTGCCACGTGTCAGATACGGATAAGTTGGTCAATAATTGATACTGACGTGGCGCTGATGTGGCGACACGTGGCAAAAAGACTGTCGGCACCATAGAATTGCGACACGTGGCACACTATGATTGGTTGATGATGACGTGGCAGTTTGACTCAGTCAACCGGTGATATGGACGATGACGTGGCTGACAGGTGGAGCGACACGTGGCGATGGTGACTGTCGGCACTGTAGGATGATGACATGTGGCACGGCGCACGTTAACAGATCGGCTGTGATGGTGACACGTGCACGGCGCACGTTAGCAAAGTCAAACTTTTCTCAGATTCTGACACGTGGACCCGGCGCACGTTAGCACTGTTCGGCGCATGTTAGGCGTCGTGGCGCCAAGGGCTTGGGATTCGCGATGCTGAAAATTACAAAATGCCCTTTTTGTCCAATTTTTACTGTTTTGGTCCAAATCACCTCCAGAATGTCCTGAAACTTTATTATCTACAAAATAACACAAAACACATCAAAATATTCACAAGACTCAAGAAACTATACAAAATATTAAGTTAAATGAGTGGGAAATAGTGATATAATTACCACTCATCACACACCCCCAAACCTAACATTTTGCTAGTCCTCGAGCAAAACACAAAATAAAATAACATAATAAAATTTAACTAAGCCACTTTCGTAGGGATCACGGTTGCATTTAGCGTATGCAACAAGCCTTTAAACCCCTAGGTGTCCCTAGTGGACGAGTTGTAGTCTCGTGAGGGTTTACAACAATGATACCCACAAACATTTTACAAAAGTAAAAATGTAGTAAAACTAATGCACACAAAAGCAAAAAGACAAGAGAAAAGAGAATAAAGAAGTTAGTGACTAATCAAGTGAAACTTCTACTCCAAGTTACTAGTTGTTTTGTTTCTTTCTAAATTACTGAATAAGTAAATTCTCCGATCATTTTTACCATTTTCCATATATACAGCCAACAAAATATTAAACAACTTATTTTTTCCCACAACAGTCACAAGTATAGTTGATAAGAGAGTAATATTTGTGTCCTAAAGTCTCATCAGAATTCACACCTTTTGTAGCAATGGAGTAATTTTTCTTATTTTTCTTTGATTTTTGATTTTTTATTTATATACAATATCTTCCGTCTATGTAGCGAGCTTTGGGTCGGTGGCTCCCAAATCAGTTGGCTTTAGGGCACCAGGTGTTAAGACACCCCTACAGACTTAATTACTCAGACTTCAGATATATATATTTTTGTAGCATCTTTGATCCATGTAGCAAGCGTTGGGCCAGTGACTCCCAAACCAGTTGGCTTTAGGGCACTAGGTGTTAAAACACCCTTACAGACTTAATAACTCGGATCTCAGATTTTTTTTTTTACTCCATCACTTTTTGAGATGCTTCCTCCAATTAAACTAGAGTACTGAATATTACAAACTTTTCAATTATAGCTCATATCCGTATGTTACTATGAGTGTTGATAATACCTGTCAACTGACCATATGAAGATCCATTTTAGTCAATTTTATTGAGAATTTACAAATTAAATAATTCAAAAGGAAATAAACAAAAATTAACTTGTTTCGAAATAGGTTTGAGATACGTCTCAAGAGTGGAAACTCCTTACTCAGCTATCTCTTACCAATTTCACATTTTTAGTCAAAATAAAAACAAAAAACGCAAAATATTTTTGTAATTTTTGAAAAATTTTCAATTTTTTTTTTCGAAAAATTTTGGACTAAAATAAAAATAACACACAAACTAAAAACAAGGTACTGATCAACTAATTCCCTCCCCCAAACCTAAATGAGACATTTTCCCCATGTCTTAAACAGTAAAAGAAAAGTTTAGAAGGTAGTACCTGGTTAGCTGAAATATAGAAAAATTACCGATTAAGATCTATGTCCAATTTACGATTCTTACCACGATCGCTATCTGACCAGTTCAACTTGGAAAGAATGGGCTCGAGTTTTGGTTCAAATGCTAGGATTTGGTCAATTAATTCTTCGGCCTTTGTAGCAGTCAGGAAAATATCTTGAACAGATTTTGTGACGAACTCATGTCTTTTGGCTTCCGCAAGAAATACAACAGAAAAACAAAGAAATGCTCAATGTTAAGTAACCCAATGGGCTTCCGATGAATTTTTAAGTGTGCCCATGATGCTACGGTGAACATTTCTTCAAACGTTCCAAGCCCACCTGGTAACGCAATAAACGCATCCGCAGTATTGATCATTTCATGGATTTGTTCAGACATACCTGATACAATGCGTTCATCTCCATTTGTTGGTCCAATTAATTGTTCGTCCGCCAAAGGTTTTGGAATGATTCCCAAAACATGACCGCCACCTTCCTGAACGGCTTTTGAAATGCTTCCCATCATTCCAAGATTGCCACCGCCATATACTAGGTGCATATTTCTCTCTGCTATGACTCGCCCCAATTCTTTTGCAGCCTCAATGAATTCTGGTTTATTACCAGAATTGGATCCACAGAAAACACAAATTCGCTTGATTCGCTGCTGTGATGTTGCTTCCATTTTCTTTCTCTTATTTGGATGTATATATGGATGTGTCGAAGAAAGAAATGTAGAGCTGAATTATAAGAACCTGAAAATGGGTGAGTATAGTAGCACTAGTACCTGCCAAATGACAATTATTAGATGAACGTTAAAATAAATCGTGAAAAATTTAAAAAGTTTAGACCTTGTCGGCAAAATAAGGAAATAAAAACAGAAAAGCAAATCAAAGCAATAATTAAGGCAACAGAATTGTGTACTAATAAGCCACTCGCTTAGTATAAATTCATTAGGATGCGTCTCAAGAATTCATTCTTTACTCAGCCATCACTAATGAATTGTCTCTCTCTCTTTGTGATTGCCAAAACCATTCCTTCTGTCTTAAAATGCTCTGTTCGTGCTTTTCCCTACAAAATAACACACAAAAATTAAAAACTCTACAACATGTATACACAAAATTTAAAAATAGAATTACAACAAAGTGCATGGGTTGCCTCCCTGCTAGCGCTAAATTATTCATCTTCAGCCAGACGTGACTTAAATCTATCTGTCAAGGAGGTTTTCAGCGTCGTTTTGGACGTCCGATTAAAGACAATCCCGTGAGCGTTGCTTTTGAAGGGTCTCTTCCAACGTAAAGTGGCAAAAAGAGTTTTGTCACTTCAGTGCTTGTGCCACCTTTTTAATCTTTGTTGCTCCAGTGGTTCCTGTAAAGAAAGAAAGAAAATCAGGAGGTCTCGTATGTGCTTGACCTGAATGGAAGTTCCATTCTATCAAGCTTCCGGGTGATATCTCTAAATTGTACTCCCCAAAACAGTGATGTTTCGCTTGAATGCTCTGGATCTTCAATTTGGTCTGACAATTGCTCCTCATTTGCTCTGTTTCTTGCTCCACCTTTTTCTTCCACAAATATATTTTAGGATTTCCGCATTCATTCTTCATCTGTCATCTGTGAAATGCATGCTCCAGAGTATCAACGTGAGGATGTAAAGATGTGTCTGACATTAGGTCTTCATCCTCTAAGGCTGATGTGATTGGCTCAGATAGATCTTCTTCAAACATTTGTGCAAAGCATTCTCCAAGATCTTCATTTTGAGGCTGAAAAGTTTCATCCTCTTTTGTTGATGCAGTTGGTACAAACAACTCAGCTTCATCCTCGTCAGAGTCTGAATAATAAAAATCAATTGAGACTTTGCCGGTTCGGGTTCCGAACTAATACCTACAATAGTTCTTGATACTGCTCAGCCTCGTCCTCTGTTATGATGTCATGATGAATCTTAGATATATTCGAAGATATCTTCAGTAGTATTTGAATTTGCTCCGTGAGATATGTGATTCAGGTTATCTGTTAATGTCTAACTTGATCTGTCATCCTCTGAATAGACGCCGCTTGACTCTGAATTTGTGCATTAATTGAGCTTCCCGTTCTTTGAGCCAATCTTTGAGCATGTGGATCAACTGATCTTCCTCTGATGGTTCTGATTGTTGATGGAGATCGTAGATGTATGGTGGATAAGATGGAAAGTATGATGGTTCTTCATACCATGAAGGATTTTGATAGCTCTGCCACCCTGGATTGTAGTTGTATTCGCAATAATCTCTAGGGTGGTTACCATTACATATGTCCACTCTCCCCATTGCGTCTTGTTGAGCAAATGTGGGTATTGCTTGGTTCTGGCTCCAGTGATAATTGTTGGGCTGGACAACAGGCCACAGAAAACCGGACTGTTGCTCCCAGATTTGGGGTGTATCTTCTAGTAAAGCTTGTGATCTCTCAATCTCCCAATAATGTTCCATTTTTCAATCACCTGAAAACAAAAGAAAGAAATAAAAATTACATATAAAATAAAGAAAATTAGACAAGTAAATTAGATAGCTTCAAAATTAATAACTCAAGAAAAATAAGTCCCGGCAACGGCGCCAAAAACTTGACCGGTGCGTAAACACACACGTATAACGCAAGCGCACATATCGTTCAAGTAGTATAAAAATATCGATCCCACGAGGACTTAATTCCGACAGTTGTTATTAATTATTGATACTATTTATTTACATATATCTAACTGAGGGAGAAGAGAATGATTGCTTGATTGATTTGGTTATTTGGTTTTTCCTTAATTAAAATAAATAAAATAAACAAAAGAAAATACTAAGGAAAATAACAAAAGACTCAAAGATCTATGGTTGTGACTTCTTCCAATATCATTTAAAATATAAAGTGATTATTTTATGTTTGTGTAATAAATCGGTTTACTAACCTGGAACACAAAATTATGCGAAAGCCTCTGTCGATGTCAGACGCAAATACCCAGTTTAAACCCAATTGAACCATATGTCTATGTCAACCAAATTATATGGATTCATTAAGTTGAGTTCCAATTATGGCTACCCCCCCCGCAGACATGTATATGTCTATCATGTAAGGAAATCTATTAAAGGGTTATCTATCCTCAAGGAAGATCGTGGGATTAAGTATAAGGCTGAAACCTAAAATCCCTATGTCTAGTTCATTTTAATTTACCATATCAATCTTATTGATAATCAGACAACAATAAGCATTAAGCTTAAGACTTAATAAGTAAACCTTTAAATTACCCAAACTATAAAATAACCCCTTATAAACCAGTGATATTAGAATTCATCACAACCTCAAATAACTAACAAATACTAGGGCTAGTAAAAACTTAAAAGTAAAAGACATAAAGTAAAAATGTTGAAAAGTAAAAGACATAAAGTAAAAGCTGAAAAGTAAAATAAAATAAAATGCTAAGGTAAAAGGATCAACTTTTACTATTTACTATTTAGATATCTCCCTTAATATAATATATTAACTTGTGATTATTTTTCCAACCAGCCATATAGGCGGTAACCTGATTAAGTCAAATTAAGTCCAACCAGCCATAAAGGCGGAACCAAAATAAACCTGCCATATAGGCGGTAAGAAATTTAATTACCAACCGACCAATCTGGCGGTATCCTTGATTAGTCAGGTTTAAACCAGATTAAAATGATTTACCAACAGACCAATATGGCGGTATCCTTTTTAAGTCAATATTTTAAATAGTGAATATATTATTTTTAAGGGAGATTAATCTAAATAGTAACAGTAAAAGAATTACCTTTCACCCTAGCTGAGGAAGTTACCTCCTCATGGTGAATAGTAAAAACTGTAAAAAGTAAGAAAGTAAATTACTATTATTACAAAACGTAATTAAATTATTTACAAAACTAAAAACTAAAAGAAACGAGATAGAAAACTCTCTATTTACATCAGAGAATTCAGAGAGAATGGTGCATTTGAAACTGAAACATCGAGCTGAATTTATAGGCCTCGGTAGGCTCTGGCGTCGCGACGCAAGGCCTTTGGCGTCGTTACGCCAGCTTCTTTTGGATGTGGCATGTTGAGGTGATGACACGTGGCGATTCTGGATAAGGTGTTAAGGTGACACGTGGCAAGGTG
Organism: Zanthoxylum bungeanum; assembly: GCA_019454045.1. NCBI lineage: Eukaryota > Viridiplantae > Streptophyta > Magnoliopsida > Sapindales > Rutaceae > Zanthoxylum > Zanthoxylum bungeanum. Next base: position 56,348 of record SKCR01038591.1, read on the forward strand.
GTTGGAGCTCAATTATTGTGACACATGGCGGCTTCTGATTGGTCGGTTCAGATTCTTATCCCCACGTGTCAGATACAGATAAGTTGGTCAATAATTGATGCTGACGTGGCGACACATGGCAAAAAGACTGTCGGCACCATAGAATTGCGACATGTGGCACACTGTGATTGGTTGATGATGACGTGGCAATGACGTGGCTGTTTGAATGATGTTTTGTTACACAAATATTCAAATTCACAGTCATTATATTTTGCATGTTATTAGATATGTTTATCAAATTGGGGATAATAAATGTAAACGATCTGAAATAACTGATACTGAATTATGGCATATGCGGTTAGGTCATATATGTGTACGACGCCTGGCCTAGTTGGTTAAGAATGTCTGATTGAGAATCTAACCATACAAGCTTTTCTAACCTATAAATCTTGTATTCAGGGTAAAATGACCAAAACTCTATTTACTGGTGTTGGACATCGGGCCACTGACTTATTGGAGCTTGTACATAGTGATGTATGTGGTCCTATAAGTCACACTGTTCATAGTGGTTTTTCTTACTTCGTAACATTTACTGATGATTTGTCACGGTATGGTTATATTTATTTGATGAAACATAAATCGGAAACCTTTGAAAATTTCAAAGAATTTCGAAACGAATTAAAAAATAAACTGGTAAATTCATCAAATGCCTTCAATCAGATCGAGGCGGTGAATATATGATCAGTGAATTTGCCGAGTATCTTAAAGAGAATGGGATTCTCGTTCAATATACTCCTCCGGTACTCCACAACACAATGGAGTATCTGAAAGGAGAAATCAGACTTTATTGGATATGGTTCGATCGATGTTGAGTTTTACAGATCTACCTACTTTTTGTGGGGTATGCTCTTCTTACTGTTGCACATCTGCTGAATAGGATTTCTTCTAAAGTTGTTCCTACTATTCATATGAGATATGGGTTGATAGGAAACCGAACCTTAATTATATTAGGGTTTGAGGCTGTCCTACATATGTCAGAGTGACGCAGCAGGATAAATTTTTGCCTCGGGGGAAAAAGTTAGGTTTGTTGGATATCCTTCGAATTCCAAAAGATATCAATTCTATGAACCCGAGCATCGAAATGTGTTCGTAGCTCATTTTTCCAGATTTCTTGAAGAAGAATTTTTGGCAGAAGGTGGTAATCATAGAAGAGTTGAGCTTGATGAAGTTCAACTATAGATGGCATACCAATAGAGGAATAACAGATTTATACAGAAACAGAACCTTCTAATTCCACTCTCCGTAGGTCTACTAGGATATCGAGACCTCCTGAGCGCTTGTATTTGATACAAGACAAGAGTCTTGATTTGCTCATTGTTGAGGAGACTGATCCGTATACCTACAGAGAAGAAATGTTGGACACTGATTCCGCTAAATGGCAGGAAGCCATGAATTCCGAAATGGACTCTATGCATCAAAATCAAGTATGGACTTGGTTCTGCTTCCTGATGGAATTGTTCCCGTAGGTTGTAAATGGGTTTACAAGAGGAAGCGCGAGCCTGATGGGAATGTTTAAACCTTCAAAGCCCGACCGGTTGCTAAAGGTTACACTCAAAGTCCAGATGTGGACTATGATGAAACATTTTCACCAGTAGCGACGTTAAAGTCTATTAGGATTTTATTGGCTATCGCTGCTTACCATGATTATGGTATTTGGAAAATGAATGTCAAAACGGCTGGTTATCTCAACCTTCGTACATAGATAAGATCCTACAAAGGTATAACTTTAGCAATTGTAAAGTTGCTAATATACATTTTCGACATGGCATTCATCTTTCGAAGAAGATGTGTCCTCAGACGAAGATGAAAAGTCTAGAATGTCTAGTCAACCTTATGAATCATGCTTGGAAGCATCATGTATTCCATGTTATGTACGAGACCTGATATTAGTCATGCAGTAAGCGTTACTAGCAGATATCAATCAAATCCAGGTAACGACTATTGGATGACGTTAAACATATCCTAAAGTATCTAAAAGGTACTAAGGATAAGTTTTTTACTTATGGAGAAGAGATTTACAGATAAGAGGATATACAGATTCTGACTTTCAGTCAGATCTTGATGATAGAAAGTTTACCTCAGGTTTTGTATTTACTCTTAATAATGCTGCATTCAGTTGGAAGTGTTCCAAACAAGGATCAACAGCTGATTCCACCACCGAGGCAGAATATATTGTGACATCAGATACTGCAAAAGAAGCTGTATGGATTAGAAAATTTATCACAGAATTGGGAGTTGTCCCAAACATCGAGGATCCAATCCCGTTGTTCTGTGATACTAGTGGTGTCGTTGCACATGCAAAAAACCTATAGCGCTTCAGAATCGAAACATGTGGAGCGGAAGTACCACATTATTCATGAGATCATCGTTCGAGGAGATGTTGCTATATGCAAGATATCTGGAGAGGACAACATATCCGACCCGACTGTTGGTCAACTGGTTTGATTATTTGCCCATTATGCGTAGTATTTATCGAAAAATATTTTCGTAAAATATTTCGTCGTGTAACAAAATATATTACGTTATTAAATGTTAATAAATAATATATTTATACTTTTTTGAGTGAATTAAAAATATTTGATATTAATTAATTCGCTTGGAAAATTTTTAAAATTTAAAAACTATTTTTGCCTTCCACCGCACCTTTTCGCTGCGCATACCCCAACATGATCAATTAGGCTTCAGGCCGAGGGGAAAAATAAATTATATTTCGGGTGTATATGTCATCTCTCTCACAACAGCTGGGTCCCACAACTGTGTGAGACCCACTGATGTGAGAGAGATGACATATACACCCGAAACATGATATACCACCTCGGCCGAAGGTAATGGTTCATTGTTTTATTGAATCAGGAAGCAATTGTTTGCGGAAATGCATGTTGCGCTTATATCATATTTGATCATGATGATATTCGTTAGGAAGAATAAAATAAGAGCAACTCGTGGTGATAAAGTGTTGTAAAATAAAAGAAAAGAAGAAGAGATGATACCTTGAGAGCTGCAAGCATTTCTTATTGATTGTGAATGATTTGATACAAAACTACAAAATGAGTTCCTCTATATTTATAGAGATGAGTTATGGTGGGACAAGTTACAAAATAATAAAATAATAATAAATTACAAGATAAAGATTAATAGTTGAGATCACTACAATTTCAAACAAATTTTTATATGTTTCAGGATCATATTTTCAAAAAAAAAAAAAAAAAAAAAAGAAAAAGAAAAAAATATTAAAATAGAAGGGCACGTTGGTAATTGAAATAGAAACAGATAGGATAAGTTTCGATTACAATTTACAACTAAGAGAAGAGTAGCCAAGCTCGTTTCACACTGGGTAGCTGAGTCGCAAAGTAAAGGCGCCATGGCAGCAGCATCATCTTGTGCAACCCTTGCAATTTGTTCATCTCTAACAACTCACTGCAAAATCTCAAACCAAAACCTCAATCCCTACTCTCTTCTTTTTCTTTCCAAATCAAAGCTCTGCTCTTTTCCTTCACCTAAACTCTACACAAGACCCACATTTTCATTCACTCCCAAATTCTCTCAAACCGAGGCGCCGCCCGTTTTAGAACCGGAGACCGTACCTGAACCAGAACCCGAAGCTGCTATCGAAGCTGGAGCCGAAACCACTGCCGAGAGATTGTTGAGTCCGCTGCCAAAGAGGAGCCCAAGCGGGAAGAGATTTTCGCTGTTGTGATGGTCAGTTATTAAAAAAATAATGAAAACTCTTTTTGTTTTGTGTGTTCTTAGAATGATTTTTTGAATACCCAGATGCTTATTTGGATCGTTTTTCGTGTGTTTGTACTCATTTTGTGTTTAGGGTTTTTATTCAAGCAGTTTGGTGGTAATTGTTTTATTATAAAGATGTAATGTGTTGTTTTGAATGCTAATTTTGTGTGATTAAGTAATACTAGTTGTTAGCTATACTACTGGACATAGGTGAAGTAAAACGTACTTGCATTTTGTTTATGTTATACTGTTTTAGAGATCAAATGATAGCAATATCTTATCCTCCTTGGAGCAATTTACTAGTTACATTCATTTTTTATTTTATTTTTTTGAATTTTTTAGCAAATTTTGGTTTAACAACAGACATTTTTGGTGAAAGGAGGTCGGGGGAGACTTATTTTACGGAGCTTAATAAAATAATGTTTTAGATAGAGCACAATGATGTAAAAAGATTCATGTAACTGAACCCACCTAGTGACTAAAGACTTTTATTTTTGGTTTGTTGCAAGTATTTTATGAGAAACTTGGTAACTTTTCAGTTGATATTTTTTTGTTACTTGTGTATATGTTTTTCATTTCCGTAATGTTTTAGCATCATCTTGGGTAACATAATTTGGTTTCCAGGATGATATTTATTTTGGTTTTGTCGGTGCTTCCTGATACAATCATTTAATTGTTATGTACATTTTGGTTTTGCTTTCTATGCTGTTACTGAGCATGTTTTATGGATTGGGTTGTTGTGCTTTGGTTTTAATTAGATTGGGTCGCGCCAATATATTGTCTTCCCTGGGCGATTTATCTACACTCAGAGGCTTAAAGGTGCAAAGGTCAATGACAAGGTATGCAATTTCTGTTCTTTTTCTCCTCTTTGATTCCTGATCATTAAAGTTCAGTCTGCATGAGGTATCAAAAAAGTTCATTAAGAGGAATAAACTAGTGAGGAATAGTAAGCAGAATTTCCGTTTTCTCAAGTCACATCAGTTTGGTTATGAGGTTTCATAGCTCGGCTTGGCTTTTGATGAGGATATGGGTGAGACCTTGAGAGTGTGTGAATAATTTTTTTATCCCTTACGGTCACTGTTTATTTATCATGGTTCAAAAGCACCATTATGGATATTTACATTTTGTTGAATTTTATCAATGCTCTAAGGTGTTTGGCTATCTGGCTGCTGTAGTCCCTCATCACAAAGCTAAAGAATCATTTACATGTTCAGTTCTGCAACTGCTTCGGCATTGATTTCAATACTGTCATTGGTTATTGCTTTCTACCTTAACTAATATGTTTTTATTCTCGTGCAGATTGTTTTGAACAAGGTTTTGCTTGTAGGAATGAAAACAACCACCTATATCGGAAAACCTGTGGTCACCAATGCTGCTGTGCATGCAGTAGTTGAGGAGCAAGTAATTCACTTCCTCCTGTTGTTTTGTGTTGTCTTGTTACTCATCTTATATCTACAACCCTCTACGTACCTATCACCTTATGATATACTTTTCTATTTGCAGGGATTAAACCCCAAAGTAATTGTTTTCAAATATAAGAAGAA
>SKCR01038592.1:0-61970 GCA_019454045.1 Zanthoxylum bungeanum
ATCTTAAGCTCTCAAAGCCTTTCACCCTCTAAACACTGGCCCACCACTCTCACGGCAGTCTACGGAGGTCAAGGTAACCTCTGACATTGCTCTTCCCTTATTTACCGCTAGTCTTCACTACTGACTTGAGCGTCGGAGCACCTACGCCGCCCACCACATCGATGGGTAGAGGCTCACCGCTAACTCTACATTCGTTTTGCAGGATTGCTAGTGCCCCATCATATAAATTCTCGATTGTGGACCTCGGGTGAAATCTAATGTCTACAAGTGTCACATATATATATTTTTTAATTTTAATGAGAGATTATAATATGTTTTCTTATTATAATATATTTCTTTATTTTAATTTTATAATTTAATAATAATAAATTAAAATATTAATTAAATTAAATTAATAGGTTTCTTATTTTAATAATAGATTATGTTTTTATATTGTAATAGGTTTCTTATGTTAATAATTTATTATTTTAATTTTATAATTTAATAATAAAAAATAATTATAGAGATATTTTAATTTTATAATTTAATAATAAAAAATTAATTGTAGAGATTAGATTAATTGTAGATAATTTAATAGTGGTTTTTTTTTATTTGAATAGGATAATTTAATATATTTTATTGTTATAATAGAATTATTATAAAATTATAATATGTATTTTTATTTAAAATATTTATTAATTTAATTTTATAACTTTAATATGAAACCATCACGTGACACGATGAGTATATATATATATATATTATTTTTTATTTTTACAATAAATAATTCATTAATTACAAAAAAATCTAAACAATTCTATAAAGTATCTTTTATAAATAAAAATAAAATTAAGAAATAAGCTCATTAACCAAGAAATTTGATAAATTCATTTATTCTCTTCAAACCAAGTATATTTCTCTTGATTTTTTTTTTTTGTTTCAACATTTTCATTTTTATCACATTTGCTGATAAAACTAATGTTTATCGTAACTTGTGACTAAATAAAACTATTACATTAATATCCAATGCATGCACACCATTTATTTTTAGGATTTCTTTCGAAGTGACATTCTTTGTAAAATTTACTTTCACTTTTATAACCAAATCTCGTGGTTTTTAATTTTCATTATTATAGTAGGAAAATATAATTTAAAGTTGAAATAATTTTTATTTCATTGTTTGCTTTTAATTAAATTTTAATTTCTATAAATAAAAAAATATATATGAACTTGTTAAAATCCAATCAAATACTAACAAAATAATTACTTAAAATCTATAAGAATTCGGATGGACTTAAATAATCCAGGATTTTTTTTTTTAAAAAAAAAAAAAAAATCTAATACAATTAATTAAAAACTTAATTGGTTACACCACTTTAAATTTGAATGTCATGCATTTTAACCATACCAATTTCTTAAATTATCATCTAATATCACAAACTCACTTCTCAATAATGGAATTTATTATTAATATTAACAATTAAAGATATATTAAAAAAAACAAAAACTTTTCTCTATGATGTATTAAAAGTTCATGAACTTATATTCACATATTTACCGCCCCTCTATCTTAATTTTTTATGTGATATTTTGAGTTTTATTAGCGCTTTAATATATTTCGGGTGTATTTTGTAGGTTAAAATAATATCAAGCCGTAATAAATTTAACAATAGATGAAAATGACAAAATACGGAACAAAACAAGCAATATTTCAGAGTCAGCAGCACGTCCTGATGCCAAAACCTGTGTTGCAACGCTCTGCTTCGTAAATTTGAGGTAGTCTGGCGTGTCGCGACGCGTCGATCATTCCATGCAAAGTTGTGACGCGTGTGAGCGCGTCGCAACACGGAGGAGCAGTCCCAGTTTCCCCATGAATTCGATTTTTAAGTAGGAAAAACCCTTCAGACCTCATATATAAGCACAAATCTGTCCCAAAACCTAAAGAAAAAGGCTCACAACACAATTTTGGAGCTTTAGAGCATAGAAGAATGCATAGAGCAAGGTAAAAACGAGTGTTTTAACTGGTGCTAGAGATTGAAAGCGAAGACTACAAACAAGAGTTTTTTCTATAGGAAACGACTTTCTTTAGCGCAGCGGAAATTGCTAATGTGAGCACCGGCTCCGGTATGGACCTTTAAAATTTTCTTTGCCTCCTTTTGTTGTAACTGAATTCCTCAAACTCTTGGAGAATGAATTTCACTCCTTTGATGTAGATGAGTTTCCTTTGATGTCCAACACTTAGATAAACCACCCGATCTTCCGAACTATGACTCGAAACCAACAAATCGAAGTGTGGGCTTCACTGACAAAGACCAACTCTAAACTTTTTAGAGAAGTATAAAATCAGACTTTAAACTATTTAGAGAAATATATTGCCACAAATTATGTTTGGCTTTTTATAAAGATATTGAATGAAGAAGATCAATATCTATTTCACTCTAATTTCTTTTACTTCTCAACACTTGAGAAAATAATTTTCTCGACAATTGAAGAAAAATTCTGGATTTTGTATTTCCCTCTACCTCTCTCAAACCTGTGTGAAAGCTTGAAATTTCTATCAATTTATTACTCTAATATTGAGTGAAGATGGTAAATATAATATTCTATTCTAAATGCCAACCACCTTTGTCATTAAGCATATAATGCTTTCTTGCAATGGCAAATATAAAATTGTGAAGGCCATACCAAAGCATAAGATGTCTTTAGCTAATAGCAAAAACATTAGATGTATACATGCTACCTAATAGATATAATAAGTTGGAGAGCATGGTGAGCCATATGGCTATGTCTCCAAGGTGAATAAAAAATCATTATCTTAATAATGATTTAATTACCTTAATTATGATGTAGTAATTATCTCATAATTATTACTAACTTGATTATGTTATAATCATGATTTGATTATCTCATAATCAAATAATTCTAGAAAATATTAAGTTAAACTAATTTAATATAGTTTTCATTTGTGACAAAAAATATATTAGTAATCTTATTAATAATATATAAATATAGTATTAGACAATCTAATTATATTAGGTTTGCTACAGTTAATCGAGGTAGCACAAGGACCAAATGGACCTATAGTTTCGAGCTCCAATAATCCTGAAATATTAATTAAACTCTTTAATCAATTATTACGAATTATTAACTTCGCGTTATTCCACTAAAAACTTGAAGTTGAACTCTCGTTACCGTAGATGGAAAATATAAGCCGAACAACTTCGGTGTCCATCGATATAGTCATTACATAAGGATATAGCTCTTCACGAATATCTCATAAATATAGCCGGGTTATAAGTCCGTTATACTCCTCTAAATATTTTGTCTCTTAAGCACCATTGATTCTATAATGAACAATTAATTCATAACAATTACGAATATTAAACTTTCTATTCGTAATAGAAGAGTCGAGTGCTCAAATTGTTCAAGTCCCGAATCAACTCTTAAAAGAGATATTCTTCTACTTCTCGCAAGAATGAGTGAATTTCATATCTATGTAAAATGTTCTCAGCTACACACCAAACCATATCCCCAAAATACGTACTTATTTTCCGGGAATGCAACACCAACCTCACCATAGTAAATCAAATGACATAGCCTAACATGCAGAAGTTCGTAGTACACTCAGGATTAAGATTGAATCCATATATGACCATCAATTAGATAAAATAAGTTTCTTCGGTTAACAGATATTAAAAGAAATTCATATTTATCTGAGTCCAGTCTTATATGATCTCATCATACAAGGTGCCTCCATTCCCATGTCACTACATGAACGATCCCGAATCAAGGCCGTCATACAAATATACAATGGACCGCAGCTATAGATAAACTACAAACAAAGTACCATATTTGTTTGCTCTCTATGGACTATTTAGATTACTAACTTAAAGACTTAAATCATCTTGTGCATCAAACATACACTAAGTCTAAAAATACAAGAGTAATCAGGGTAAACAAGACAATTGGACAATATGCGATTTAAATCAAACAACTTTGATAAAATGAATAATACATTTAATATTACAATAATCAATTTCGTTTACAATACATGAAGCTCTAGGACATATATTCCAACATTTTCTTCCATTTTTCTCTCTAGTTTATCTTTTATGAGTTCTTATTTTGTATCAATAATGATTATCTTGTTTTTTTATTGATTATCATGAGTAGCTAAATCATTAATTTAGGGTTGTAATGGATCTTAAGCATGTTTATTAATTAAGTTGCATATTTTTATTCTTTTGGGTTTGTTATTGAATTGATTACCAGTCTCTGTATTTTATTGCATGTTTTATTGTTTGGCCAACAATATAATAGTCTTGGTAAATCCTTAGGAACTCGACAGAGGAAATTTGGGTTAGCCGTGTGAATAATAGCGCATGATCTAGTTCTTTTGGATAGATTTCCCTTAAGATAGAAATATACATGCATGGGCATGCCTAGTCACTATTAGAACCTGACCTTAATGAATTTGGTTTAAATTAATTAATATAGACATATAATTAATTAGTTTAATCCTAATATATTTACCCGATCATCGAAAGAGGCTTGTAAATAGTTTAGTATTCTAGGTTAATAATTCGTAACAACCTAATTGAATGTAAAGTGTCTGAAACCATTGTTTGCGTACTTAGGTGAAGTTACAACCCTAGGTTATTCCCGTGTATAAATTTTATCTGTAAAATTATTATTTGCTCTTTATTTAATCTTTCAGTTAATTTCAGATTAATCACTCATTTTCTCAACCAATAGTTTAGTTTAAGTTAAATTAAGTAGGTTAGTCTTGGTATTAATAAGATAAATAATAAGTACATGTTGGTACGATATCCGACTAATAGTCACTTTATTACTTGAGCTATATGTGCGTTTGAGTGCAGTATAAAATTGCGATCAAATTTTTGGCGCCGTTGTCGGGGACTTTCTTTATTTTTCTTTATTAATATTATGACAACACACTTACTTAGCTAAACATTTTTTTTTCTTTTTTCCTTTGTTTCAGGTCGTCGAATAATGGAGTATCATTGGGCGATGAGAGAACCAAGAGCATTTTAGAAATTATGTTATACCTCATGTTGGTGAGATACAATACTATATTTTGAGGCTTGTTGTCCAAGGCAATATCTATCAATGGATATGACAAAAAGAAGTAACACAATATATGCTCAAGCCTTCCAGAGCACAATAATGAGTTGTGAGATATGTGGGGACAAACACCCCAATGAGCATTGTATGTTCAACTATAATCCATGATGGTAAAACCATCAACAGAATTCTATATGGCACAACAATGAAGGTCATGCACATCCCATTGATCCATTACATTATTTTTATCCACCACAAGCCTAAGAATTCTCTCAATAACCAAAACCATCATTGGAGGACTTGTTTATGCAAATAACCAATCAAAATAAGGAAACCGTAAAGAATATTACTAGATTGAAAGCAACGGTACAAATTCAGACAACACTCCTGAATATGGAATTTGGCAACTCGAGCTAGAGGCCACAAAGAGCTTTCCCAAGTAACACAGAAGACAGCCCCATAAAAGAAGGGAAATAAATCGACAATGTTATCTCAGTCTGTAATGAGGAAGCACAAATAGATGAGTCATTCATAACCTCCACACCAACAAAGTAAGATGAAGGCGTTAAAATAGACATATTAAATGATATCATTCATGATACATTCAATCTACACTCTCAAACTTACAATCTTGATGTATGCATTGTGTAAATTTCTGATGAAGAGATAATCGAAGAAATTCGAAAATGCATCTATGAGGAAGTGGTGGAACAAGGAGTTAGGCAAAAGCAGTTGTGTGAGCCTATTGAAAATCTGAGGACACATCACAATATGGGGAAACTAATATCATTGATAATGCCTATAAACTTGACATAATGACACAACCATTCAAAGTCAAGCATCATATGAGACATTCTAATAGTCCATCTTTCCTTTCAAGACCCCATAGAACAAAAAAATAATTGAAGATAGTGGCGGGTGTTGGGTTTCTAGGTTAGTCCCCATGGATCATTCAAGCAAGAAATCATGTGCGAATACTCAAAGAAGAATGGAAGAATCATACTTACATTGATCGGTTATGTGATGCGAGGAACAACAAAACTTATTGCTCCATTGAAGAAGCTCTCGGCATTGGGCTGTTTTTGTGCTCCTCCATTTTCGGTCATCCCTCCATGTGTGCTCCAAGCTCCAAGCTTTGCAAAAGGTGATTCCAAGCTCTAGGGTAGGTTTCTCTATCACATTTGGATGACTCTTCATGTGCCAGCATAAGAAAAATTTGCCACAAATCTTTCTTGTTCATCTTCCAACTCTCGGTTTTTGTAAAGAAATGAGAAGGAATTGGCTTCAAAGCCGAGAGAGAGAGGGAGAAGAAGATGGTTCCAAACCGTGTGAGGAGAGAGAGAAGGGAAAAGAAAAAATGTGTTATATATATTTTGGTTTATTTGATTTCCAAAAATAAATACCAAAAACAATTACCACTTTTTCATAATTCAAAATTTTGGTACAAGACTTTAAGTCTTCAACCACCCTCATCAACTATTCACATCAAAAGTGACTAGACATCACATCACTCAAAGTGATGTGACTTCCATCACTTGATTGACTAGTGATTTGACGCTAGATGTGACTTATGGGCCGCACTTGAATTTGAAATGCGAGTGGGCCCGCAAACACTCCCGGGCTCGGGTTCGCTAATTCCGAATTAACGAATTTTCCGTTACGACGTAATTAAATCAAATTTAATTAAATAATTATGCCTAGCATAATTACTATTCACGTCGCTAGCGAATTAATTCTAAATTAACTCGTTCGCCCGAATTAAAATCTAATTTTAATTCCGCGTCGAAATCCAATTTCGTATAATATATCGAATATATTATTTTATCGATTAATTCTAAATTAATCGTTCTTTCTCTTTAAATAATATTTTACCCCAGATAAAATATCTCCGTAATTAATCCCAGATTAATTTTCTCTCTCTTATAATTAATCCCAGATTAATAAAGTGCGAGTCATACGTCATTGGTGAATCTTCGGGAAGCGACCCATGAGATCCCCGGATATGTTGGCAGTAAATCCGGTCGTCGGACTATCCGAACACGTAAGTACTTAGTACTACATTTTTACCGATTTACAAGACATGGTTGGCTTCTAGCAAAGCATCATGCCTACCCAATTCTCCAGAAATATCCTTACTGGAATATGTGATCTATATCAGGCGTAGTATACGTAGTATTACGTATTTCGGATGTCACGTGCAAGGCCTGGGGCTGGAAATGTGTCTGCCCCGTACGAAGCACATATCAGATCTCTGGTAACTAGTCTCTATAATTGGATAATCATGACCTAGTCATATTATCCCGATGACTGCAGTACATAAGAGAACCAGTTCCGTATCATACTGATCATCATCTCCACTATGACTGGAGTGATACTTCCATCTCGACATCACACCCAATACACTACGATTCTCAATATACCCAGAAGTGGCGTACACAGAACCTGTTAAAGCCCTGGACGACCAAAACCAAAGTATATTGATTGTCGCAAGTATTAGCGGTGCAAGTCTCAGGTTAAGACCAAATACACCTACCCTGATACGGATTTCCATAGACACATAGTCATACTACCAATGGAATTCCGAGGGGTCTATCCAGAACGAAGCTGTTCCCGTACCATCGGTAAACACAACATCCTATTACACTTGCATGAGTATCCAATACCCAAATATATGAGAACTATGTCGTTATACTCCCACAACGCGCACAAGTGTAATACTAGTCTTTTACACATTATCGATGTCCAATCTCGATAATACTCTGACTAGGGATGTTCAATGATTAAACCTTTCTGGATTGATACTGTCTCATATCATCTCAATCCGGAACTAATCATATGGACCTTTTATCATTTATACATCTTGGTAATCTAATTACAAATGATAAAAGGGCAATCTTCTTTGTCCATAGTTAATTTGTACAACAACACCATGATCTGTACAAATAGTGATGCTATGGGTCATAATTGTCCAACACCGGGAGCACAAAGTGTACAAAATTTCTATTTGCCACCTTATTTTTGGAAGAGGCGCTTGAAGAGTAACGCCCATGGCACTGTCATATCTAGGACGTCTAAAGCCACATTGAAGCCTCACTGAATGAAGAAATTTAAAGAACGTCTGGCTAAAGACGTTAAACTTAGCACTAGCGGGGAAATATGATGGAGTTGGTGCTTGGAGTGCCAATCTGATTTGTACATTTTATTATTTATTAATAAAATAACTATATTTTTTACATATTTGCCGCAAAGATGTAAAAGTAACATGTGGCACATCTCCAATACTTGTGAAAATACATGTACTCATAAAAAATTGATGTGAATATTGCTACTAGTAGCCCTTGGCATTATCGGATTCAGACCGAATCCGAATTTGATCCGATCCGATAAGCATTGAGATATTTGATTTGATCGGACTCGATTACCTTATAAATCTCGATTTGATCCGATCCGAAAATAATCAGATCGATTCGGATCGAACTAATCCGATTCGATTGATTATTGGATCAGTTTTATTCGACTACTGGTCCGAATTCGGTACAATGTCCGAATTTGATAATGAACTCGAATTTGATTAACGATCCGAATTTGATAACGGATCCAAATTCGATAACGATCCGAATAAGTTTGATTTGATAACGAATCTGAATTTGATAAAGGCAAAGCAATCAAAATTCAAAAACATATAAAAATATAAGACTTAAAAACACATTAATACATTACTCGTCATGTAGGAAAAACAATAACTCGTCATGTAGGAAAAGCAATAACTAGTTAACTAATTAAAAACACATTAGTACATTATTAGTACATAAATAAATGCCCTTCCAGCGCAGCGCACCAATAGCAGGCAACAACATCCAACACGAAATCTTTCTGTTTCTCATGTGCATGGCCAATGGCCACCATAATCATTAATCAAGCTGTGGTGTGGCTTGGGGCAATAAACGAAAAGATGAAAATTAGTAAATTACCAATTACAGACTCAGGCATGCAAAAGATGAAAATTTCTATCAAAACAAAAGCAACACATCTCTGATCTCTTATTTTTTAAACTAAACTTTATCTTAGATGTAAATTTCTTCTCCAAGCTTTATTTTTTAAACTAAAAACCTTAACTTCATACTGAATAAAACAACAACACATCTGATGTTTGAATGATTTTTCAATCCATGAAGGCATGAATGATTTTTCAAATATACATCAGTGCCACAAATACACAAAAATGCCAATATGCTTGAATGATTTTTCAATTAATGATTTTTCAATCCATGAAGGCATGAATGATTTTTCAAATATACATCAGTGCCACAAATACACAAAAATGGCAATATGCTTGAATGCTTTTTCATTCATGCTTGAAAAATCTATGAAAAAAATGCCAATATGCTTGAATAATGTAAATCAAACCAATACTATATGCTAATACTACATTTTCAAGTATAAAATATTCATTCTAAATGCAAACAAGAAAAAAGATTAGCGAAATAAATCCATCTAACTACATTGTCAAAATTGTACCTTCAAGATACTCATCCTCAAACTCTGTTGCCAACAACATGATCCAGTGATTGTGATTCAGATTGTAACTTGTGATATTCTTCAAATAAAATACAAAAAAAAAGTTTGCATTTTATGGTATTCACTATAAAAATTGAAAAACTAAGTGATAAGTTTTTTTTACCTTCCTCAAGCTTTTCGTAGTACCCTGCCTCCAATAGCATGGCTTCCACTTCATTGGTTTTGTCAATTATAAGCCTATTCCGTATCCAATTTTGAGTGCATATTAGAGTCTCAACCATAACGGGAGTTAATGAGCTACGAAAATTATCAAGAACATGACCGCCGTACTAAATGCCGATTCAGATGCCACTGTCGATACTGGCATTACAAAAATGTCACGAACAATCCTATCCAAAATTAGATACTTACTAGCATTTGTTTTCCACCACATCAAAACGCTAAAGCTAGGGTCATGACTAGTCTCATAGGGTTCCATCAAATACACTTCAACCTCAGTACTATCCTCTTGAAGAATGACATGAATAGTCTGAAAAATCTGAAACGGATCATCAGGTTGCATATTTGTATTGCGCTTACGCACTCTATCTTTTGCTTGCGGTCTAACAAACGACTGAGATTGTGTCATACCAGCACTAGACCCATATTCACCAACACCAGTTACACCCTCAGCCCTTGATCCATCACCGTCAACAAACAACCCATTTGTGTCATACCAATCATTATACATATCGTATAATCTTTTCAATAAATCTCTAGTGGACTTTCTCATTTCCTCTATCTTAACATTATCATTATCAAAAAGTATACCAAAGCAAACAGAGGCAAATGTCATCTTACGTCGTGGATCAAGAATAGTATTGATAATCAATAATTTATTTATTTTGGCAGCGGTCTCTCAATATTTATCAAATTTAATCTTCATAGATATGGCCATCTCATGCAAAAGAGGATGTTCATTATGCACCAGGTTTTTCAAGCTAGTATGAATCTTGAAAATATCATTGTAGATGAAACAAGATGTGACGGTAGATGAGGCACTCAACATATTCGTTGCATCATAAAAAATCTCCAAAAAATCAGCAAAGTATTGAGCTTTCTCCCAATCCAAATCTGTAGGAGGCCCAATCATTTTTCTCTCATTTTCATCATCTCTAAAATATGGAGATAGTGACCATCATCATCAATCATTCGATCAAAGGCCTTCTGGAAGTCTAATGCATCATTCAATATTAAGTATGTGGAATTCCACATAGTATGAACATCTAAGATTACACTGTATTTTCTCTCAATCCTCTCACGTGCTACCGCCAATTTAAATGCCTCCAATCTTGATGGAGAAGATCTCACATACTTAAAAATATTACGGATTACTGTAATGTTGTCATCCAATTCTTTCAGACCATCAGACACAACTAAGTTTAATATGTGAGCACAACATCGCATATGCACATACTCCCCATTAAGCACCAATGCATCTCCTATCCACGTCCTCATCTTCCTCACCAATAGTTGGATGGCTACGGCATTGGCACTGACGTTATCCACAGTTCTAGTAAAAACTATCAATACCTCAGTGCTGTAAACAAGACTCTATTAACCTTCTGATAATGTCTCATTTGTGATTGTTAATTGGACATAAGCTAAGGATTCGCTGATTGATCGATGGTAAACACACACGTTACATAAGTGCATGTATCGCTCAAGTAGTATAAATTGTATCGATCCCACGAGGACTTAATACATTAGCTATTAATTTATTGAAGCTAAATGTCTACGAGTATCTAATTGATTGATTTTTAGTTGGATGGTGATTTGTATCTAAAACAAGTAAATAAAACAGTGTGAAAGTAAATTAAAGGAAAAATCAATATTATAAAACTATCTAGGGTTGTGAATCCTTTCAATATATTTTAAATATGAAGTGATTATCTCATGTTTGTGCAATATATCGGTTTATTAACCTGGAACATGAAATTATGCAAAAGCCTCTTCTGATGGTCAGATGCAAACACCCAAAGTAACCCAATTAACTATATTCATATGTTAATTAAGAAACTCCGAATTCATTAATTTTAAGTTCCAATTATGGCTACCCCCGCCCAACAAGTATATTACTATCCTGTAAGGAAATCTACCTAATAGACATTTACCCCACGGTGAGATCGTGAGCTATTGAGTCTAAGGCTAAACCTAAAATCTCTTTTCCAAGTTCATTTTAAGTTTACCAAATTAATCTTATTGATGGTCAGTTAACAAGAAGCATTAAGAATAAGACTCAATAAATAAACCAATATATTACCTAAGGCATAAAATAACCAACTTATAAACCGATGATATTGGAATTCATCACACCCCTAGATGATGTATTTAGCTACGACACATACCTAGGATTACTAAAAACTTAATTAAACAAAACATCATAAAAAAATAACTTGAAAATAAATAAAAGTAAAATTACAATAATGAAAGAAAATGATAGGGTTAAATGATCCACTTTTAATATTTCAAAATTAGAAATCTCCCTTATTGTCAATGTTTACCGATTAATTAATTATATTTAACCAAACCATAAAGGCAGAAATTTCATTTGTCTTAATTAAGTCCAACCGACCATATAGGCGGTAACCAGGTTATTGTTGGGGTTGGTGCTCGGAGCGCCAATTCCCGGTTGTATTTCTTCATGAATACTTCTGTAAAACGTTATTATTTTGAATAATATATGCAATTTTTATAATATAATGTATCTTTTAATATGGTAAAGACGTAATGACCTTAGAATGACTAGTCATGGTGCTGTTGCAAAAGCGTCGCAACTGACATCGAGTTGTATCATGACATTGTCATTCTCAGACAGTTCCTGGTCAAGGTTTACACTACTTGGTCAGTATAGTAAACCCGTTGAGACCGGTACATGTCGTATACTGGAATATATGATTCCAATGGTTTCTCAATGAACCATAAGTCTTGGAGACTAGTATAAACGTGTAGGTGTTTATAGCGGATAAACACTGAATGACTCACCGAAGATTCTTAATGGATGGTACACCAACGTCAATAAGAATCTTATCGGGTTGAGTAGCACTTGTGATTCTTCAACTTGAGATACCACTGTGGGCGCATGAGACATCTTCCACACTTAGATGGAAGTCACGTCACCGATCTATTTAGATCAGACCTGACCGGCGTAAACACACACATATAACTCAAGCGTACGCATTGTTCAAGTAGTATAAAAATATCGATCCCACGAGGACTTAATTCCTACTGTTGTTATTAATTATTGATACTATTTATTTACAAGTATCTAATTATAGGGAGAAGAGAATGATTGTTTTTGTTGGTTGAATGTGGATTTGCTAATTAAAATAAAAATAGACTCAAAAGAAAATACTAAGGAAAATAAAAGAAAAGACTCAAAGATCTAGGGTCGTGACTCCACACAATATTATTCTAAAGATGAATTGATTCTCTTACATATGTGTAATAAATCAGTTTGCTAACCTGAAACACGAAAATATGCAAAATCCTCTGTCGATGGTCATACGCAAATACCCAGTATAACCCAATTGAACCATATGTCTATGTCAACCAAATTACTTGGATTCATTAAGATTAAGTTCCAATTATGGCTACCCCCGCCCGACAGGTATATGTCTATCCTGTAAGGAAATCTATTAAAGGGTTATATATCCTCAAGGAAGATCGTGGGCTATTGAATCTAAGGCTGAAACTTAAAATCCCTATGTCTAGTTCATTTTAAGTTTACCACATCAATCTTATTGGTGATCAGACAACAAGAAGCATTAAGCTTAAGACTTAATAAACAAACTAAAGAATCACCCATAAAAAGAAAATCAATAATTAAGTGTGAATATTGTGTTTCATCACTTCCCTAGAATAAAAATAAAATGTTGGGGTTAGAGGATCCACTTTTAGAAATCTCAAATTATTATAATATGGAAATTGCCAGTATTATCCAATTAAGTTGAACCAGTCATAAAGGCAGTGTTATTATTTATCCATAAACCAACCATATAGGCGGTAATTATCTGTCACCTAAAGACCAGCCATATAAGTGGTGTCACATTATATTACATAATTAAAACCAGCCATTAAGGCGGAATCAACTTTTAATTTATATTATTAAATCACAATTTCCATATTATAATTGAAGTGAGATTAATCTACCTTTACTATTTCTAATTTAGAAATCTCCCTTATTATAATATATAAATCTGTGTGATATTTACCAACCAACTATATAGGCGGTATCCTGATTAAGTCAAATTAATAATTAATTACCAACAGACCAACCAGACGGTATCCTCATTAAGTCAGGTTAAAACCAGTTTTAAAATAATTACCAACCGACCAATATAGCGGTATCCTTATTAAGTCAGGTTTTAAATAATTTATATATTATAATTAAGGGAGATTAATCTAAATTATAAAAGTAAAAAGCTTCACCTTTACCCCAGCAGTAAATTAACTACTGAACATAAAAGAAGAAAAATAAAATAAAATAAAATTTTATTACAAAAAGTAAAAATGCATAATTAAAAATACTAAAAGTAAAAATGCTTAATTTAAATTACAAAAACTTAAACACACAAGATGCAATCCTTAAAGTCCTTACAAAACTCAAGGAATGCATGATTTGAATTCTGAAATCGAGCTGAATTTATAGGCGTAAGTAGGGGGTCGGCGTCGCGACACGCAGCTCGCATCGCGACGCGTGTAATTGCCGACATGGCAACTTCTGGTTTGTCGCGTGGGATTCTGGATAAGGTGACACGTGGCAAGGCGGCTGAGAGCTCAATTATTGCGACACATGGCGGCTCGTGATTGGCTGATTTCAGATTCTTATCTGTCATGTGTCAATTCGGATAAATAAGTCAATAATTGGCACTGACATGGCGATGACGTGGCGACAGGTGGCGAAAGTGACTGTCGGCACCACATAATAATGACACGTTGCACGTTGTGATTGGTTGATGATGACGTGGCAATGATGTGGCACGTTGACTCGATCAACTAGTGATATGGATGATGACGTGGCAGACACGTGGCAACATGTGGCGATGGCGACTGTCGGCACCGTAGGATGATGACACGTGGCACGGCATACGTTAGCAGATCGGCTGTGATGGTGACATGTGGCACGACACAAGTTAGCAAAGTCAAATTTCTCAGATTCTGACTTGTGGACCCGGTGCACGTTAGCAAGTCGTGGTGCATGTTAGGCGTCGCGACGCCATAGGCTTTCGCGTCGCGACGCGCAGAATTATGAAAATGTCCTTTTGTCCAATTTTCACTGTTTTGGGTCCAAATCACCTCCAGAGAGTCCTGAAGCTTTATTTATCTACAAAATAAGACAAAACACATCAAAATATTCACAAAACGTAAGAAACTATATAAAATATTAGGTTAAATGAGTGGGAAATAGTGATATAATTACCACTCATCAAGACCTCCGCCTGTTCGTTGGGTGTGGATAGATCCTCAGGGTGTCCTGTGTGTATCGAGATAGGATCCGTCAGTTCTTTGTATCAGAGCATAGGTAGTCCATATGATTAGCAATCAGATAAAAACCACTGGCCCGTGGTACAATTTAGAAGTTAGTTCTAAATGTTCTTTTTGAGATTGTTAATAGAATAGTCGACTGGATAAACCCTATAGAGATTTGACGTTTACATCTATATCTCTGGGATTTATCCAGATACCTGTGACGGAGGAATTATACATTTGCCATGACCTCGACAAGTATGATTCAGCGAGTTTATCAGTGATCGTCATAATTTACGGGTGGATAAATTATGGACATGAAATTAGATTTCATGACGGATATGCCTGAATCTAGAGAGTCTCACTAATGAAATATACTCGTAAAGCACTAGGGCAACATTTATAAATAATGTTGATTATTTATAAAGTCGTTTAAATGTTAAACGCAAAATACATGTGTAGGGACCCGATAGTCATTTCTTTAATTTTTGTGTATTTGCATTTAATGTTAGATTAATTCAAATACACATTAATTAATTATCAAATTGAGATATTTGACTAATATCATATTTATATATGTATTTGATATTTAATGTAAATATAATACATATATTTAATATATTTATATTTAATTAATTATTTATTTATTTAATTGTTAAATGATTAAATTAATTAAAGTATAGATATTTAAAGTTATGATAAATGTTGAGATGAATAATAGATGCCTTTGTTGACTTTAAATAATTCATTAAAGTGTTAATGATTTCCTTTTTGCAAGTTGACAAGTTGGCATTTATTAAACAAATTAAACAAATATCTTTTATTTATTTTCTTTGTTAAATTCGGCCATATACAAAAATAGCCAAGGGTTGGATATTTTTTATTAACCAAAATATCATTACAAACTCCATTAAAAGAAAATCAAAAGAAGCTTGAGGAAGAAGAAGAAAGACAAAGAGAAAAATCAAAGAAAGCTTAGTTTTTAGTAAGTTTCTTCAACCTACTATTAGAAAGGAAAAAGTTCCTTATGTTCTAGGCTACATCTTGTGATATTCTCATGTTTTTCTATTCTTTGTTCTTTGTATTTTTGATGGATGAAAGTTTGATAATGAGGTTGAGAATGTATAAAATTGATAGAATGCTTATAAGTTGTTAACTAGCATTCTTTTGATAGTTTAAGAAACTTGTTGCTAATCTAGAGTTGTTGACCCACTCTTAAATGACCTAGATTTGATCTATAGTTATTTCATTATGTTGAGACTTTATTTGAATGGAAGAAACATGATTGAAGTATTGGATTTAACCAATTTGGTCTAATTTGTCCAATTTGAAGAAATTGAAAAATTAGGGTTTAAGACCACTTCCAAATTTGGGGCTTTTCATTTATGTTGTGTATTTGGATGTGTATGAGATACATATAAAATCTTATGTTGATTGGATTTCATATTGATGTGCTTTGAACATGGAAATTGCAAAATGCACATTACCCCCCCTCTCTTTGGAGACTCTTAGCCAAGACTAAGATATTGAGTTTGATTTATTCCAATTTGAATTTTAATGGGTTTGACATATTAAATTCATATTAGAAATGATTTAGAATCATTCAAAATTATTAAGGGCAATTCAGTAAATTCACATAAATTTGATTTATTGTGTTTTATTTCATAATTTAATTATTGGGTAATTAAATAAATAAGTTTATTTAATTAATCCGAGAAAAAGTTTTGAAATCGGAAAATTTTGATTTTCCACTATTCCGCTGCGTTACCGGATTTCCGCTATAAAACTCATTCAGAATGGTATCAGAGCGAGTCTAATTCTAGGCCCCCTAATATGATTAGCCCTTTAATTCAATGTTTAATCATGTTTTCTTAACTTTATACATGGATGTTTTAATCTAATTTGATTAGATTTAGGGTGTATGACACTTAGCAGAAAATCCCTAATTAATAAGGTTTAAATGTAATTATGTATTTGATGCATGTTATGTGGTCCGTCTTGTCAATACGGTTTATAAATATTTCTCTGTGATTACATCTGAGATCGTGCCTCTGTTGTGAGGGTGTAGCCGATAGAGATTTATTTATTCCAGATGTATATCAGATACTAGATAAATTCAAGCGAAAGCGGGATCCTGAACGTGCCCTAGCTGTCAGGGTTACGCAAGTAACTTGAGTTTATCATTGACGAGTTTAACCTTGGTACGTCTCCTTGTGGGGCCTTAGCAGCAACAACGAGAAACGACCAGGACCGGAAACTCAGGAGTCACTTGTGAGTGATTAACAAATGAGTTGTCTACCTGATGAATATACGTAGGCGAGACCGTGCCTCTGCTGTGAGCTGAAATATATTCACGGGATCCACTTTTCACTATTTGTATTTAATTTAATTATTAAATCTTTGTATTCTGTTTGGGGATTACAGTATTGCATGATTTAGTGGGAAGGGCATTTTTAGATTAAAAATCCATGATCTAGTTTATGCTTTTGATATTATACGAAACTGCTTAAATTTTCTGCTAACCGTTTTTCGTGATCTATATGATAGATTTGCGATGGCGGCACCATCCACTAATCAGTTTGCGCGTATGCTTGATGCGAACAAACTTAAAGGCGCTGATAACTTCGCCGATTGGGATCTGGATTTGAGGATTGTCCTTGATTCCGAGAGGTTGGGATATGTTCTTGAGGGTCCACTGCCCCTAGCTATGGCAGAGGACGCTACACCGGAAGAACGTGAAGTCTTCCAAGCTTGGAAGGATGATGATTTAAGGGTTAAATCATACATATTAAGTTCGCTTTCACCGGGACTCAAGAAACAATATTATGGCATGTCACATGCTTATACTATGATGACACGATTAAGACAATCATTTGAGAACCAAGAACAAGTTGTTGTTCATAAGGTCGCAATGGAACTGTTCCATGCGCGATTGGATGATGGGCAAGCTGTTAGCCCACATGTTCTTCAGATGATCGATTTGATCGATCAACTGAGGCAACATAATCTCATTCTGAATGACATTCTCGGTATGAGTGTCATTCTTGGTTCGCTCACAGCTTCTTATCGCCAGTTTGTGATGTATTTCAACATGAACGGGATTATCTGCACCTACCAAGAGCTGCATAGGATGTTGCTCACGGCAGAAGATGACCTCAATAAGGGAGTACCGACTCGCCCTCCGAGACCTACTTCTCTTTCTGCTTCTTCCCGGGCCTGGCCAAAGGGAAATAAGAAAAAAGGGAAGAAGAAGAAGGGTCTCGGTCCTCAACCACAGGCAAAGATAGCAAAGCCCAAGAGGGCTTCTGAAGACAAGTGCCATCACTGCAGCAAGGTCGGGCACTGGAAAAGGAACTGTCCTGAATACATTACCCAGCTGAGGAGGGAGAGAGCATCTACATCAGGTACATTATTTTTCCAATTATTGATTTATCTTTGGCTTGTGAAGTCGTTACATCCAACTGAATTTTAGATTCTGCTTGTCCCATTCACATTTGCAATTCGTTGCAGGTGCTGAAGGAAAGTAGAAGACTGAAGCCTGTAGAGATGCAGTTGCGATTCGGGAGTGGATACTCTCTGGATGCAGTTGCAGTGGGAGTATGCGAGATCTCATTGCCGAATGAGACACTTTTGTTAAATGACTGTCATTTTGTACCAGGATGTGTAGCTAATATTATATCACTTTTTGTATTGGATACAAAAGGCTTTCGTATTAATATTAAGAACTATTCTTTGTATTTATATGATAAAAGTAATATTCAGATCCTTTGTTGTCCAAACCAGCATGGTCATTATACATTGCAAACTTCAAAAGATATTTTAAATACTGGAGTTAATAAACGTAGTTTACCTGTAATTAATAATACTGAACTTTGGCATATGCAACTAGGTCATATAGGCGTTAAACGCCTTACCCAATTGGTTAGGAATGGTTTGATATCAGATCTCACCATAGAATCATATCAAACTTGTGAATCGTGTATTCAAGGTAAGATGACCAAAGCCTCATTTTCTGGTGTTGGACACCGCGCCACTAACTTACTGGAACTCGTACATTCTGATGTATGTGGTCCACTAAGTCAGACTGCTCACAGTGGTTATTCGTACTTCATTACCTCTACCGATGATTTATCACGGTATGGTTATGTGTATTTGATGCGACATAAATCGGAAACCTTTGAAAAGTTCAAAGAGTTCCGAAATGAAGTAGAAAAACAAACTGGTCAATATATTAAATGCCTTCGATCTGATCAATGTGGTGAATATATTAGTGGTGAGTTCATGGATTATATGAAAGAGAATGGGATTCTCGCTCAATATACTCCTCCAGGTACTCCACAGCACAATGAAGTATCTGAGAGGAGAAATCAGACTTTATTAGATATGGTCTGATCGATGTTGAGTTTCACAGATTTTCCCTATTACTTATGGGGCTACTCTCTTTTAACAGCTGCACATCTTTTGAATAAGATTCCTTCAAAAGTTTTTCCTACGACACCGTATGAGATATGGTTCGGTAGGAGACCAAATCTTAGTTACATTAAGGTTTGGGGTTGTCCTGCCTATGTCAGGGTAACTCAGCAAGATAAGCTTTCGCCTCGAGGGTAAAAGTTTAGGTTTGTCAGATATCATTCGAATACGAGGAGATATCTGTTCTATGATACAGAGCATCGAAATGTGTTCGTAGCTCGCTTCGTAAAATTTCTAGAAGTAGAATTTTTGTCCGAATGTGGTAATCATAGACAGGTTGAACTTGATGAAGTCCAACCTGAAAACAACGAACCAATGGAGGAACATGAAGTTCAAGTAGATGAAGGACCTTCAACACACACACTCCGTAGGTCAGAAAGGGTATCTAGACCTCCTGAACGCTTGTATTTGATACAAGAAAAGAGTCTAGATGTTCTCTTAGTTGAAGAGACTGATCCTTTCACCTATAGAAAATCGATGTTGGACATCGACTCCGTGAAATGGCAAAGTGCCATGAAATCCGAGATAGACTCAATGTATGAGAATCAAGTTTGGGACTTGGTTCCGCTTCCCGAAGGAATTGTTCCTATCGGTTGTAAATGGGTTTACAAGAGGAAGTGCGGGCCTGACGGTAAGGTTGAAACTTACAAGGCCCGATTGGTAGCAAAAGGTTACACGCAGCGACCTGATGTCGACTACGATGAAACTTTTTCACCAGTAGCAATGCTTAAGTCTATTCAGATTTTGCTTTCTATAGCTGCGTATC
This sequence comes from Zanthoxylum bungeanum, assembly GCA_019454045.1. NCBI lineage: Eukaryota > Viridiplantae > Streptophyta > Magnoliopsida > Sapindales > Rutaceae > Zanthoxylum > Zanthoxylum bungeanum. Next base: position 20,327 of record SKCR01038592.1, read on the forward strand.
ATGACTACGAGATTTGGCAAATGGATGTCAAAACAGCTTTTCTAAATGGATTTCTTGATGAAGAAATCTATATGGAACAGCCGGAAGGTTTTGCATCCAGCGAAAACTCGAGTATGGTATGTAAGCTTAAGAAGTCCATTTATGGACTTAAACAAGCTTCACGAAGTTGGAATCTTCGATTCAACGAGATTATTAGATCGTATGGTTTACGCAAGAATTCAGAATAATCCTGTGTGTATCAGAAGGCCAGTGGGAGCATGGTCGTATTTTTAGTCATATATGTTGATGACATCCTAATCATTGAGAATGATTTAGGTATGTTACAAAGCGTCAAAGCATACCTCTGTAAGAATTTCTCCATGAAGGACCTGGGAGAAGCTTCCTATGTTTTAGGGATAAAAATCTATAGAGATAGACAAATGAGGCTGATTAGGTTATCCCAATCAACGTACATAGATAAGATCTTGGAACGGTATAATTTTGGTAACTGTAAGACATCAAACATACCGTTCAGACATGTGATTCATCTTTAAAAGAAGATGAGTCCACAAACAGAAGATGAGAATGTTAGAATGTCTAACCAACCTTATGCTTCGTGTTTGGGTAGCATAATGTATGCCATGTTATGTACGAGGCCTGATATCAGTTTCGTTGTTAGCGTAACTAGTAGATATCAGTCTAATCCAGGTAATGACCACTGGATGGCCATTAAACATATCCTCAAGTATCTTAAAGGTACTAAGGATAAGTTGATAATTTATGGAGGAAACAAATTGCAAGTTAATGGGTACACGGATTCCGATTTCCAATTGGATCCCGATGATAGAAATTCTACATCTGGATTCGTATTTACCCTTAACGGAGGTGCAGTTTGTTGGAAGAGTTCCAAACAGGGATCAACAACAGATTCCACCACTGAGGCGGAATATATTGCAGCTTCTGAAGCTGCAAAAGAGGCTGTGTGGATTAAGAACTTTATCAGAGAATTGGAAGTTGTCCCAAGTATCGAGAATGCGATTTCGTTATATTGTGATAATACTGGAGCCATTGCGCAAGCAAAGGAACCGAGGGCACATCAGAAGTCCAAGCATGTGGAACGCTAGTACCACATCATTCGAGAGATTATGTCACGAGGGGATATTGTCGTGTGCAAGGTACCGAATGAAGATAATGTAGCAGACCTGCTGACGAATGCCATACCTCCGAAGTTGTTTGATAAACACGTGGAGTCGATGGGTATTAGATACAATCGTTATTGGCACTAAAGCAAGTTGGAGTTTTTGTTGGGGTTGGTGCTCAGAGTGCCAATTCCCGGTTGTATTTCTTCATGAATACTTCTGTAAAACATTATTATTTTGAATAATATATGCAGTTTCTATAATATAATGTATCTTTTAATATGATAAAGACGTAATGACCTTAGAATGACTAGTCATGGTGCTGCTGCAAAAGCGTCGCAACTGACATTGAGTTGTATCATGACGTTGTCATTCTCAGACAGTTCCTGGTCAAGGTTTACACTACTTGGTCAGTATAGTAAACCCGTTGAGATCGGTACATGTCGTATACTGGAATATATGATTCCAATGGTTTCTGAATGAACCATAAGTCTTGGAGACTAGTATAAACATGTAGGTGTTTATAGCAGATAAACACTGAACGACTCACCGAAGATTCTTAATGGATGATACACCAACATCAATAAGAATCTTATCGGGTTGAGTATCACTTGTGATTCTTCGACTTGAGATACCACTGTGGGCGCATGAGATATCTTCCACACTTAGATGGTAGTCACGTTACCGATCTATTTAGATCAGACCTCTGCCTGTTCGTTGGGTGTGGATAGATCCTCAGGGTGTCCTGTGTGTATCGAGATAGGATCCGTCAGTTATGTGTATCAGAGCATAGGTAGTCCATATGATTAGTAATCAAATAAAAACCATGGGCCCGTGGTACAATTTAGAAGTTAGTTCTAAATGTTCTTTTTGAGATTACTAATAGAATAGTGGACTGGATAATCCCTATAGAGATTTGACGTTTACATCTATATCTCTGGGATTTATCCGGATTCCCGTGACGGAGGTGTTGGGTTTCTATTAGGTCCCAAGGATCAAATCAAGCTATGAAACACATGTGAATACAACAATGAAATATGGCGGAATCATACTCATATTGAACGGTTATGCGATGCGATGAACAAAAATCCTTGTGCTACTCCTAGAAGCTCTCGACATTGGGCTTTTTGTTCTCCTCCAATTTTCAGTCATCACATCCAGTGTGCTCTAAGCTCCAAGCTTTACAATAGTGATTCCATGCTCACAAGTCGGTTTCCCTATCACCTTAGGATGACCCTTCATATGCTAGCATTGGCAAGATTTGCAACAAATCTTCCATTTCACTTGTTCTTGCTCACGGTTTTGGCAAGCCAAAAGGGAGAAGGAATTTGGCCCTTGGCCGAATAATAGGGATAGAAAAGAGATGAGATGTGTTTTCTTATTTTGTTTCTAAAAACAATTATGAAAAAGTTTTTCAAAATTTGGTATATCATTTCCAAAAGTCAAACCAAATTTTGGAGCCAAAATCTCATTTAATGCCTCACAACCACTTCTTTCATGAATAATGACTGCATGTCAATCACTCAAAGTGACAAGACATCCATCACTTGAATGACGTGCGATGTGATGCGACACGTGATGTGACTTGTGGGCCGCACTTGAATTCGAAATGCGAGCGCGTCCGCAAACACACTCTCGGGCTCAGGTTCGCTAATTCCAAATTAACGAATTTTCCGTTGCGACGTAATTAAATAATTATGCCTAACAAAATCACTATTCACGTCGCTAACGAATTAATTCTAAATTAACTCGTTCGCCTGAATTAAAATCTAATTTTAATTCCGCGTCGAAATCCAATTTCGTATAATATATCGAATATATTATTTTATCGATTAATTCCAAATTAATCGTTCTCTCTTTAAATAATATTTTATCCCAGATAAAATATCTCCGTAATTAATCCCAGATTAATTTTATCTCTCTTATAAATTAATCCCAGATTAATAAAGTGCGAGTCATACATTATCGGTGAATCTTCGGGAAGATACCCATAAGATCCCCGGATATGTTGGCAGTAAATCCGATCGTCGGACTATCCGAACACGTAAGTACTTAGTACTACGTTTTTACCGATTTACAAGACATGGTTGGCTTCTAGCAAAGCATCATCCCTACCCAATTCTCCAGAAATATCCTTACTGGAATATGTGATCTATATCAGGCGTAGTATACGTAGTATTGCGTATTTCGATCCAGCATCGGATGTCACGTGCAAGGCCTGGGGCTGGAAATGTGTCTGCCCTGTACGAAGCACATATCGGATCTCTGGTAACTAGTCTCTATAATCAGATAATCATGACCTAGTCATATTATCCCGATGACTACAGTACATAAGAGAACCAGTTCCGTATCCTACGTGATCATCATCTCCATTATGACTGGAGTGATACTTCCATCTCGACATCAAACCCAATACACTACGATTCTCAATATACCCAAAAGTGGCGTACACAGAACCTGTTAAAGCCCTGGACGACCAAAACCAAAGTATATTGATTGTCGCAAGTATTAGCGGTGCAAGTCTCAGGTTAAGACCAAATACACCTACCCTGATTCAGACTTCCATAGACACATAGTCATACTACCAATGGAATTCCGAAGGGTCTATCCAGAGCGAAGCTGTTTTCCGTACCATCGGTAAAACACAACCTCATATTACACTTGCATGAGTATCCTATACCCAAATATACGAGAACTATGTCGTTATGCTCCCACAACGCGCACAAGTGTAATACTAGTCTATTCCGCATTATCGATGTCCAGTCTCGATAATACTACGACTAGGGATATTTAATGATTAAACCTTCATAGATTGATACTGTCTCATATTTTATCAATCCGGAACTAATCATATGGACCTTCTATCATTTATACATCTTGGTAATCTAATTACAAATGATAAAAGAGCAATTTCCTTTGTCACATAGTTAATTTGTACAACAACACAATAATCTTTACAAATAGTGATGCTATGGGTCATAACTGTCCAACAGTCTCCCACTTGGCCTATAGCCAATCACTCAAGTGTCCTACACCCGAACTATGTACGGTTCGCTCAAACTTCTGCGGAGAAAAGGCTTTCGTCAGCGGATTTGCATGGTTATCATCTGATGCGATTTATTCGATCATCACATCGCCACGATGTATGATCCGAACGAATCAGATGAATATTGAAGTATATATATGGATCGTTGATGAGACCATTAATTCTTTAGCCTGTGTTGTAGCCTAGCTCAGCTGCTAACAGAACTACTCCTAATCTAATTAGGATTATTATCGATCCAAAAGGCTTCTATTGCTGCCTCAGCTGCAGCAATAAACCACTTTTGTTGTTTATTTGGTAACAGTATCTTGCTTGGAAGATTTCCAGCTCACTGTTCCGTTATTCAAACTTTATAGTACCGTTGTTACGACTTATAGTCGTTTTATCGGTTAGGAAACTTGTAGCAATGAACCCAGTCACTTCAAGTTCTCATTCTCCATAGTTTAAGACAGCATCATTAGTTCATCTAAGATACTGAAGGATGTTCTTAACATCAATCCAGTGACTATCACTTGGATTGGCCTGATTGTGACTCCATATGCTCAAAGCGTATGAGACATCATGTCGCATACATATTATTTCAATGTACGAGTTCTCGGAGAGTTCGAACAACCTTTAGATCTATCCCAGTAGATCTTTATTCCTAGAATAAAGGTTGTTTCTCCCAAGAATTCTACGGAGAATTATTCATGAAAGCCAAGCTTTCACCGATTGTATTATGGGAATATCATTTCCAAGAAATGACATGTCATCATTATATAGGACATTCATTGTCAGTGCGCTCCCACTAACCTCCTTATATACACAAGAATCATTTTCGTTTTGAATTAAATCATATACCATTATGATTACATAAAAACTATAATTCTAATAACGCAATGCTTGCTTCAATCCATACATGGATCGAATAATCTGCAAACCTTGGTTGCTAGTTATGGTACGACAAAACCGTCAGGATGTTGTAAACATCCTCCAAAAGGTTTCCGTTAAGGAAAGCGGTTTTGGCATTCAGCTGCCATATTTCATAAATGAAATGTGCATCATGAGCAAGCATTGTCCAAATGGATTTAACAATGGCAACGGGTAAAAGGTTTCGTCGTAATCGACACAATATTGATAACGATACCTTTTCGCTACAAGCCTAGCTTTGTACGTTGGTATGTCGCCATCTATGTACGTCTTCCTTGAAGACTGATATAGTACCAATAGGCACAATGCCATTCGGTACAACAACTAGTATACAAACATAGTTGGTATACATGAAATCCATTTCGGACTTCATGGCACTTTGCCATATTAGGGAGTCGATACCTTGTATCACTTCCTCATACGTAGTTAGTTCATATTCCTCAATAAGATTGACATCTTTATGAGGTGAGATCAGAAACCCTTACCCCATGTTGTTTTCTGACTCTCTCTGACTTGCGCGGTTCTTGTGTATTCGAAGATTATGGTATAGTTTCATCCTTGATGAACTATTTGTCTTCCATTAAGGAATCGATGCCTGGAATAGTATTACTCCGAGTTTCATCGAGTTTTACTTTCCTCCCACTTACCACTGCATATAGGTATTCCTCTTAGGAAAACCGCATGGTGAGCAACAATTACATTATTCTCTAGTGAGTTGTATAAGTACTATACTTTGGTTTCCCTAGGATAACCCACAACTTAGGCACTTATCCGATTTGGGTTCTGGTTTGGTATCATCCAAACATATGCCTAGCATTCCCAAATATTCAGGAATGAGAAAATCTAGTTTCTTTCCTGTTCATATCTAATATGAAGTTTGTCTAACAGATTTTTATGGAACTTTATTCAAAATAAGTTTTGCACTGTTAATGCGTATCCCTTGAAGGAAATGGTAGCTCAGAGCGACTCATGATTAACCTTATCATGTCCAACAAAATTTGGTTTCTCTGTTCGGACACACCGTCAAACTGACGTGTTCTGGGAAGAGTCCTCATTGAAAGAATACTATACTCTTTCAAGTATTTGAGAAACTTATTGCTTAAGTATTTTCATCATGGTCAAACCGTGACGTTTTAATACTTTAGCCGATCTGTTTGTCTACTTCGTGTCGAAACTCTTTGATTTCATCAAAAGTTTCCGATCTGTGTTTCGATAGAAACACATAACCATAACGCGATGCCACATCCGTAAAGGTCACGAAACATTCATATCCACCTCTAGCCTAGCTAGATATGGGCCCACTTACATCACTATGAACAAGGGCTAACAGATCGATGGCAATTGCACTTTTACCATGTAAAAGGTGTTTTAGGCACTTTGCCCAATAAACTAGATTCGTAGACATTATTTGAATACTATCAAATCTGTCCTAGTACCCACTCTACGAAAGTGTGGATATACGAGTCTTGTTAATTGTGTCACATACAAAAATGCCACTTATAAGTCTCTTCTGATCAAATCAGTTTGAGCTATCTGTTTGTCATGTTATATGTTTGAGATTCAATTATATTCAAAATATAAATAATGTTATTCACATCTAATGTGTTTATCTCAATATCATCTTTATATAATAAAACACTTTAGTGTTCTAGAATATAAAGGTATACCCGCAACGGGTTAAACCCTGATATAGAGATAATGTTTCTAGTCAAACTAGTTACACTGTAATAGTTTCCTAATTTAAGTACACACCCGAAGAGTAGTTCCTAAACTTAGGTTTCTACGGTTAAAACAGCGACTATCGTCCCGTTTCCAATCCGCAGAGAGATCTCATCTGAAGTCAGTATCCTGCTAATCAGCAGATTCTACACACCAGTACATATTTATGTACCACACTCAGTATCTAAAATCCAATTTTAATACTAGTAGTGAACATGTTTATGACAAACATATTTGAAGTCGGAACCTTGTCCCATCTTCTATTCCTTCATGTCTGCCTTGTCCATACGACAGTCACGCTTCCGTGTCCCCGTTTGCCACAGTTTAGGCAGACATCGTGGGATATGTCCTTTGTCTTCCTAGAAGATTATAATGACTTTGCCTTTGCCCCTTTTCACACCCATAAGCCTTTGGCCTAGCCTTGGCTTTCTAGAATGTCGAAGTAAGGTGCGCATTGCGCTTCTTGCCTTATTGCAAACTCTGGCTTTGTCTCCTTGAGTATAGCCATTAACTCTCCAAGAGTTTACTATTGCAATTTAGTACTTCTAAGATCTAATGATAGATCTATAAAGATCCTTCAATTTCATTATCATACTATAAAGATCCAATCCTTAGTTCTGATTAAGAAATTAAGAAGTCTATTACGGCAAGCATAATGGATTAAGCACTAAAGTTATCATCACGTGAATCTTCCAAAGATCATGCTCCACTGTTTGCTCAACTCCTGACTTAGGCTCGAGATGTTACTATATCAAATAAAGTAACTTCTCGATTTTCAGGACTATCCTGAAGTTTTATTCTCAATTTGAAAATTAAAGTCGTTTAAATACATTTTCACACAGAATTATGTTTTAAACACTAATCTTTCAATTATCTTGATTCCAATAGTCCAACTATCGAATCAACGATTTTAGGTACTATTGATTATAATGATTACTATAGTCTAACTATATAATCAATTATATTTAATTAGTTTAAATTCAATTATATTGATTACTATAATCCAATTATAAAATCAACTATTAATTGAAATTAGTTAATTCAAAATATTGATTACTATAATCCAATTATATAATCAACTATAAATGAAATAGTTTGAATACAGTCCAACTGTTTAATTAAAACAACAATTAAATATTAGTCCAACTAATATATTAATGTATATTGACGAAAAAAGAAATGAGCGCGTTTGGCAAGTAACTAAACGAAAATTGCAAATTTAATACTTGCCTCCCACTATTTTTCAGCGAGCCTCTAACCCTCTGTTGAGTACTCGGGAAACCTTGTTTCCTAGTGGGCTAGGATCCCGTTAAATAACAAACAATCTTGACTTTGGCCAACAAATTGTATGATAATTAACTAGGTAGATCTCTAAGATCAATTGGATCTCATCCAATTCCTAGATCCAGTAGGTGGACGTCCAAGTCCGAAACATATATCTTATATATGCCAATATATCCAATATATTACCTAACATTTTTCCTCTGAATCCACTAAGCCTTGGCTTTGGCACAACAAACTTAGTGATCCCAGTTAAGCGGAACTCATTGACCTTGGAAAGCTTCGTAATCAATGTCGATGGACAAGAAGTGATCTTGACTTTGGCCAAAAAATCACAACTTGGACAAGACACCGATATGGAACAAAGCCTTAATGATTCAAACACATCCGCGACAGACAAAGGTCTTGACTTTGGCCAACAAACCAATGCCAGTCTTGGATCTTGAGTAAGAATCACTCAATGGAAGGAAAACGCTTAATATGTCGTGAGGATTTTTCGCGTAATTGGCAATCAATTAATTATCTTTGTTAAGGTCCCATCATCATACACCCTTAAACATGCATTCTAAACACATAATAAGGCGCATATAAATAAATATAATAATGATATACGTATGGATACTTAAACACATTGTTCCTAGAACAAATCTCTCTCTTTCCTCTCTCCCGCTAGCACAAGTATTACTTCTACCCAATTACATAACACTTCTAAAGAAACCTCATTTACATTGAGGGGAATAGGTGAGAAGAGAAATACAAAGAGTAAGGAGGTAATAGGTTGGACATGCAGGTCCAATTAATAAATTCTAAATTTATTACAACAATTTCCAAAATTGCCCCCACTCATCTAATATCCATCCGATATGCATTATTCATACATCACAACCATGTATTCACACAAGCATGTTATCAATCAATCTAATCCAATTAATTAATCTGATAATTAATGACCATCCAATGTTCAAACAACGATTTGATTTTGCGCAAGTCAAACTCGTTTTGCGAATAAGTACTCAAAGTACGAATTCTTGAATTAATTAAACTACAACATTAAATCCAATTTAATTTGCATTTAATACTAATCCTATATTTAATTCCAAATTAAATATTTACATTTTTTAATGTACCTTTACGACTTAGATTCCAAATCTAATCGTTACGGGTCTCAAAGCCCGATTAAAATCCAATGTCAATTTAATTTAAAGTCCAATGGGCTTTTAATTAATTTCTAAGGCATGGACTTTTGGTCAATATGGGTCAAACCAAATACCAAAGCCCATTTAAGGAATCACCCTTATTTACCAAGAAACCAATTTAGGCCCAATTAAAATTAAAGGTCCATTTAAGTCATAATTGGACTTTATGGATATGGTTTTGGGCCCAATTGGATCCAACCAATTTAGCCTAAACCTAACTTGGTACAACCAAGCCCATTAAGCCCAATTACAACTGTACAAGCCCAATTCCAAATTTGGCCCAATTAATTAACTTAAAAATTCCAAATTTCACAATTAATTAATTTAAAGTGTATGCCATAATTAATTATTCAAATTAATATTTCCAAAACACTAATTCACTCAATTAATTATGCTTATTATCATCAACTATGTCCAACACAATTGAATCAAAAAATCACATCATTATACATGCTATATTAAGTCTCGGCATTTTGGGGTTTTATTTGTCCAATTCGGTTTCAATCAAATTAAATCCACAATCAACATTACCCAAATGATTTCAACTCATCCAATGATCAAAATAAAAAAAAAATACCATGACATTAGGGCATGTATATGTCTCGGCCAAGCCTCACATTTTGGGGAAAAATGATCCAATCCAATTTTCATAAAATTGATCACAAATAACTCCAAGTCATTCATTTACAAGCATGCTCAAACAAGTAATTTCATTCAAACATGCTCAAATTCAATTTACCCAAATTTTACCCTAATAAAGTTTCATGCTCAAAATGGCTCAAGATACCAATGTTGGGTTTCTATTAGGTCCCAAGGATCAAATCAAGCTATGAAACACATGTGAATACAACAATGAAATATGGCGGAATCATACTCACATTGAACGGTTATGCGATGCGATGAACAAAAATCATTGTGCTCCTCGTAGAAGCTCTCGGCAGTGGGCTTTTTGTTCTCCTCCAATTTTCGGTCATCACCTCCAAGTGTGCTCCAAGCTCCAAGCTTTACAATGGTGATTCCATGCTCACAAGTCGGTTTCCCTATCACCTTAGGATGACCCTTCATGTGCTAGCATTGGCAAGATTTGCAACAAATCTTCCATTTCACTTGTTCTTGCTCACGGTTTTGACAAGCCAAAAGGGAGAAGGAATTTGGCCCTTGGCCGAATACATATGGAAAGAAAAGAGATGAGATGTGTTTTCTTATTTTGCTTTCTAAAACAATTATGAAAAAGCTTTTCAAAATTTGGTATATCATTTCCAAAAGTCAAACCAAATTTTGGAGCCAAAATTTCATTTAATGCCTCACAACCACTTCTTTCATGAATAGTGATTGCATGTCAATCACTGAAAGTGACAAGACATCCATCACTTGAATGACGTGCGATATGATGCGACGTGTGATGTGACTTGTGGGCCGCACTTGAATTCGAAATGCGAGTGCGTCCGCAAACACTCCTGGGCTCGGGTTCGCTAATTCCAAATTAACGAATTTTCCGTTGCGACGTAATTAAATAATTATGCCTAGCAAAATCACTATTCACATCGCTAACGAATTAATTCTAAATTAACTCGTTCGCCCGAATTAAAATCTAATTTTAATTCCGCGTCGAAATCCAATTTCGTATAATATATCGAATATATTATTTTATCGATTAATTCTAAATTAATCGTTCTCTCTTTAAATAATATTTTATCCCAGATAAAATATCTCCGTAATTAATCCCAGATTAATTTTATCTCTCTTATAAATTAATCATATTTTAATAAGTGTGAGTCATACGTCATTGGTGAATCTTCGGGAAGCGACCCATGAGATCCCCGGATATGTTGGCAGTAAATCCGGTCGTCGGACTATCCGAACACGTAAGTACCTAGTACTACGTTTTTACCGATTTACAAGACATGGTTGGCTTCTAGCAAAACATCATGCCTACCCAATTCTCCAGAAATATCCTTACTGGAATATGTGATCTATATCAGGCATAGTATACCTAGTCATATTATCCCAGAAGTGGCGTACACAGAACCTGTTAAAGCCCTGGACGACCAAAACCAAAGTATATTGATTGTCGCAAGTATTAGTGGTGCAAGTCTCAGGTTAAGACCAAATACACCTACCCTGATTCGGACTTCCATGGACACATAGTCATACTACCAATGGAATTCTAAGGGGTCTATCCAGAGCGAAACTGTTTTCCGTACCATCGGTAAAACACAACCTCCTATTACACTTGCATGAGTATCATATACCCAAATATACGAGAACTATGCTGTTATGCTCCCACAACGCGCACAAGTGTAATACTAGTCTATTCCGCATTATCGATGTCCAGTCTCGATAATACTACGACTAGGGATATTTAATGATTAAACCTTCATGGATTGATACTGTCTCATATCTTATCAATCCGGAACTAATCATATGGACCTTCTATTATTTATACATCTTGGTAATCTAATTACAAATGATAAAAGAGCAATTCCTTTGTCACATAGTTAATTTGTACAACAACACCATGATCTGTACAAATAGTGATGATATGGGTCATAACTGTCCAACATGAGGAATTATACATTTGCCATGACCTCGACCAGTATGATTCAGCGAGTTTATCTGTGATCGTCATAATTTACGGGTGGATAAATTATGGACACGAAATTGGATTTCGTGACGGATATGCTTGAATCTAGAGAGTTTCACTAATGAAATATATTTGTAGAGCACTGGGGCAACATTTATAAATAATGTTGATTATTTATAAAGTCGTTTAAAGGTAAAACGCAAAATACATGTGTAGGGACCCGATAGTAATTTCCTTAATTTTTGTGTATTTGCATTTAACGTTAGATTAATTCAAATACACATTAATTAATTATCAAATTGAGATATTTGACTAATATCATATTTATATATGTATTTGATATTTAATGTAAATATAATACATATATTTAATATATTTGTATTTAATTAATTAATTAATTAATTATTTAATTGTTAAATGATTAAATTAATTAAAGTATAGATATTTTAAAGTTATGATAAATGTTGAGATGACTAATAGATTCCTTTGTTGACTTTAAATAATTCATTAAAGTGATAATGATTTCCTTTTTGCAAGTTGACAAGTTAAACAAATATCTTTTATTTATTTTCTTTGTTAAATTCGGCCATATACAAAAATAGCCAAGGGTTGGATATTTTTTATTAACAAAAATATCATTGCAAACTCCATTAAAAGAAAATCAAAAGAAGCTTGAGGAAGAAGAAGAAAGACAAAGAGAAAAATCAAAGAAAGCTTAGTTTTTAGTAAGTTTCTTCAATCTACTATTAGAAAGGAAAAGGTTCCTTATGTTCTAGGCTACATCTTGTGATATTCTCATGTTTTTCTATTCTTTGTTCTTTGGATTTTTGATGGATGAAAGTTTGATAATGAGGTTGAGCATGTATAAAATTGATAGAATGCTTATAAGTTGTTAACTAGCATTCTTTGATAGTTTAAGAAACTTGTTGCTAATATAGAGTTATTGACCCACTCTTAAATGACCTAGATTTGATCTATAGTTATTTCATTGTGTTGAGACTTGATTTGAATGGAAGAAACATGATTGAAGTATTGGATTTAACCAATTTGGTCTAATTTGTCCAATTTGAAGAAATTGAAAAATTAGGGTTTAAGACCACTTCCAAATTTGGGGATTTTCATTTATGTTTTGTATTTGGATGTGTGTGAGATACATATAAAATCTTATGTTGATTGGATTTCATTTTGATGTGTTTTGAACATGAAAAGTGCAAAATGCACATTACCCCCCCCCCCCCCCCCCCCATTGAAGGCTCTCGGCCAAGACTAAGATTTTGTGTTTGATTTGTTCCAATTTGAATTTTAATGGGTTTGACATATTAAATTCATATTAGAAATGATTTAGAATCATTCAAAATTGTTTTGAACAATTTCGGATTAAAATAAACAAAATGTTATGTTTAAGGGCAATTCGGTAAATTCACACAAATCTGATTATTGTGTTTTATTTCATAATTTAATTATTGGGTAATTAAATAAATAAGTTTATTTAATTAATCTGAGAAAAAGTTTTGAAATCGGAAAATTTTGATTTTCCACTATCCGCTGCGTTACCAGATTTCCGCTATAAAACCCCTTCAGTTATTACCTAAACCGACCATATAGGCGGAAACTACGTCTGTAATGTAAAACCGACAATATAGGCGGTAAATAAGGTTGTCATCTAAACCGGCCATATAGGCGGTAACTAATTAATCTAAATTTTAATAAAAATAAGGGAGATTAATCTAATTTATTAAATTAAAAGTATTACCTTGTCACCCTAGCAGAATGAGATTACATGCTCATGCTGTAAATGAAAACACACAAAATTTTATTAATTAAATAAAAAGAAAATACAAGAAAACTTAAATAAATATACAAGACACTTTTCTTTAGGTTTTCATAGAGAAATTCCTCCAAAGAAAACATGAAAAATTTATAAAGTTTAGTTTGTTATTTATAGGCAAATCTAAAGGCTTCTACCAATTTCTCCACCAAACATGGCATCAAACATGGCACCAAACATGACACCAAATCCTCCACCAAACATGCATGCATGTTTGGTGAAAGTTTGACAATTTCTATCTTTTATTTTATTTTGAAAATGACTTTAATAATTACACATAACACATTTTCAGATATTTTATTAATTTCGGTCATGAAAAATTCAAAATTCAAAATTATTATGAACGTCAAAATTGTATATCTTTGAGTCTTCTTTAATCTGGAACTTGAATCACCTCAATCTGATATAGGAGTAGAACATTATGGCCAAAATAAGAAAATAGTGTAAAGTTGAAATTTCTGAAATTATACTTCGTCAGAATGATATTTCAAGTTTCCAACCACCAAAATGCAAATGTAAAGTCTATTTTTTTCCCTTATTTGTTCCATTTTTTGTCCTGATTGATTCCATTAAGTCCCGATTTTATTTTATCTACAAAATAAACTAAAACACATCAAAACGTTCATAAAACTCGAGAAACTATACAAAATATTAAGTAAAAGGGGCGGTAAATATTGATATATTTTCCGCTCATCATACCCTCAAACCTAACATTTTAATAGTCCTCGAGAAAAACAATAAAATACAATACAATAAATAATTAAAATTAAACTAATCCACTTTCGTAGGGATCACAGTTGCATTTAGCGTATCCAACAAGCCTTTAAACCCATAGGTATCCCTAGTGGACGAGTTGTAGTCTCGTGAGGGCTTACAGCAACGATACCCACAAACGTCAATCTAATACACACAAAAGCAAAAAGACAAGAGAAAAGAGAATAAACAAGTTAGTGACTAAATAAGTGAAACTTTTTATCCAAGTTAGTAGTTGTTTTCTTTCTTTCTAAATTACCAAATAAGTAAATTCTCCGATTATTTTTACCATTCTCCATATACATAACCAACAAGGTATTAATCATCTCATTGTGCCCATAATATTCATAAGTGTAGTTGAAAAGAGAGTAATATTTTTGTCCTAAAGTTATATCAGAATTCACACTTTTTCTAGCAATGAATTTTTTTTTTATTTACAACATCTTCAATCCATGTAATGAGCTTTGAGCCGTGACTCCCAAGCCAGTTAGCTTTAGGGCACTAGGTGTTAAGACACCCTTACAGACTTAATTACTCGGATTTCAGATATCTTTTTTTTTACAACATCTTCAATCCATGTAGGGAGCTTTGGGCCAGTTGGATTTAGGGCGCTAAGTGTTAAAACACCCCTACGGACTTAATTACTCGGATCTCATATGTTTATTTTTTTTCTTTTTTTTTTATTCCATCACTTTTTTTAGATGTTTCATCCAATTAAACTAGAGCACTGAATCTTATAAACTTTTCAAATGCAACTCATGGTCGTATGTTACCATACATGTTAATAATACCGGTCAACTGAGCATATAAAGATCTAATTTAGTAAGTATTATGGAGAATTCACAAATTAAATAATTCAAAATGAAATAAATAAAAATTAACTTGTTACGAAATAGGTTAAGATATGTCTCAGGAGTGGAAATTCCTTACACAACTATCTCACACCAATTTCACCTGATTAGTCAAGTTAAAAACACAAAAACAAAAAATATTTTTAATTTTTTCTAAATTGTTTTTAATTTTTAATTTTTATTTTTTGAAAATTTTAGACTAAAAATCGAAAAATAAAAACAAGATACTAGTCAACTATTCCCCTTCCCCAAACCTAAATAAGACATTGTCCCCAATGTCTTAAAAAGTAGAAGAAGAGTTTAGAAACAGTACCTGGTTAGCTGAGATTCTACATCTAAAAAGAAACTTAAATGTTAAGATCCAGATTTATCCGACGCTTCTTACCACGATAATTATCAGACCAGTTTATCTTGGAAATGATAGGTTCAATTTGTGATTCAAAGGCTAAAAATTGGTCAATTAAATCATTGGCAGTTCTGGCAATGAAGAGGATTTCTTTTACAGGTTTTGATACAAACCCATTTCTCCGGGCATCATCAAGAAACACACAAAGAAAATCATAAAATCCATTAGCGTTAAACAGTCCAATCGGTTTCTGGTGCATGTTCAGGTTCGCCCAAGATAGTACTGTAAAAATTTCCTCCATCGTACCTAAGCCACCTGGCAAAGCAATAAAAGCATCAGCACGGTTAATCATTTCCACAAGTCATTCGGACATACCTGGCACGATAACTTCCTCTCCGTTTGATGGTCCTATCAGATTCGCCTCTGCCAAGGGTTTTGGGATGATTCCCATAACTTGACTACCTCATTCCTGTACGGCCCTTGAAACGTAACCCATTAGTCCAAGATTGCCACCACCATATACTAGGTGCATATTTCTTTCAACTATGACTCGACCCAATTCCTGTGCTACCGCTACGAACTCTGGTTTAGAACCAGCACTAGTACCGCAAAACATAAAAATATTTACAACTCGTCTTCTTGAAGTTGCTTCTATTTTTTTAATTTCTTAACTCTGGATGTCTTCAAGAGTGCAATGATGAGCTGAATTTATAGAACCTGAAAAAGGGTGAGTAATAATAACACTAGTACCTGCCAAATGACAATTATTAGCTAAACAGTAAAATATATCGTGAAAGTCAAAAAGTCTGGATCCCGTCGGAGAAAATAAAAGAACATAACAAAACAAATCACAATTATTAGTTAAAAATTAATATTTACAAGAAGTAATTGCTTGAATAACGTCTATGTTGTTGGAAAATTATGACCCTTAGCATCACTAAAAGACATGGTGTTTCTGTACAAATTAACTATGTGACAAAGGAAATTGCTCTTTTATTATTTTGTAATTGGATTACTTGGATATATAAATGATAAAAGTCCATATGATTAGTACCAGATTAATAAGATATGAGACAACAGTAATCCACGAAAGGTTTAATCATTAAATATCCATAGTCGTAGTATTATCGAGACTGGACATCGATAATGCGGAATAGACTAGTATTACACTTGTGCGCGTTATGGAAGCTTAACGGTATAGTTCTCATATATTTAAGTATTGGATGCTTATGCAAGTGTGATAGGAGGTTCTGTTAGCCGTTGGACCGGGAACAGCTTCGCTCTGGATAGACCCCTCGGAGTCTCATTGGTAGTATGACTATGTGTCTATGGGAATCCTAATCAGGGTAGATGTATATGGTCTTAACTGGAGACTTGCATCGCTAATACTTGCGACAATCAGTATACTTTGGTTTTGGTCGTCCGGAGCTTTAACAGGTTTTATGTACGCCTCTTCTGGGTTTACAGAGAATCGTAGTACATTGGGTGTGATGTCAAGATGGAAGTATCATTTCAGTCATATGGAGATGATGATCACGTAGGATACAGAACTAGTACTCTTAAATGCTGCAACTATCAGGATAGTATGACTAGGTCATGATTATCCAATTACAGATACTAGTTGCTAGTGATCTGATATATGCTTCGTACGGGGCAGACACAATTCCAGCACTAGGCCTAGCATGTGACATCCGATACTGGATCATATTACGCAATACATTATATACTACGCATGATATAGATTATATATTCTTCGTTGAATATTTCTGGAGAATTGGGTAGGCATAGTGCTTTGCTAGAAGCCAACCATGTCTTGTAAATCGGTAAGAACGTGGTACGGGATACGCACGTGTTCGGATAGTCCGATGATCGTATTTACTGCCAATATATCCAGGGATCTCTTGGGTCGCTTCCCAAAGATTCACCAATGACATTTGACTCGAACAAAATTAATCTGAGATTAATTACGACAAGAATTTATCTGAGATTAAATTCGTCTAGAAGAGAGAACGCGATTAATTTGGAATTAATCGGAGAAATAAATTTAATAGTTAAATTAGATTTTTCTATTTAATTTATTTATTTGGGTTAAAATAATATATCGGATATATTAATTGAAATTGGATTTTAATATGGAATTAAAATTGGATTTTAACTCAAGCGAACAAATTAATTTGGAATTAATTCGTGAGCGACTTTCGTAATAATTTTACGAGACATAATTATGTCGCGACGGAAAATTCGTTTAATCGGATTAAACAAACCCGGGCTCAAAGTGTGTTGTGTAAGCCAACTAAATTTGGAATTAAAGTGGTAGGACCCACTTTACTTATATCAATGGTTTGACACTTGATGGAAGTTGTTGGGTTTATTAATGTGGCATTATAAAACAACACAAAAAGCAAGTTTGACTTACTATTCACTCTCTCCCTAATTTTTCTCTCTTGGCCGAAAATGCTCTTCTTGTAGGAGAAAATTTTCTTTCAAAACTTATTCTAGCTAGCACTTAAATGAGTCATTTTAAGGTGATAGGGAAACTCACCCAAGAGTTTGGAACTCAACAACATATCTTGGAGCTTCTACATCCGTTGGAAGTTTTGAATCTTCTCATCTGATCAATGTAAGTTCTTTCCGCAAACTTTACTTGATTTTTCACACACAAATCATTGTTTAGAGACCCTGGGCATGTGTAGGACACTTACAATGGTATCAAGAGCTAATCTAAGCATGATTTTAATTTTAGGGTTCTTAACTTTAATTTGGGGATTTTGTGCTTGGAGCATGCAAATTCGAAATTGGTTGTTTGGTTGTGTTTAGATGATGATGAATTGGATTTGTGCATCATTGTAATTGAGAAAATTGTTTGGATCAAAATTTCCCTAATTTCCTAGCCATAGCTGAATGTATGAACCCTAATATACTCATGGTAATTTTTGAAATTTGACAATTGGATATGTTAAAAGCATGAAATGAATGTTAATTGTTGATTTAATTGGATTGAAATCAAAATTGAATGTTGTTTCATGTAATTGCCGTGAGTATGAAGCATGTTGGATGACTTGATTTTGCTCCAATTTGTGTTGGACATGAATTGGAATATTTAAGCATGATTAATTGAATTAATTAATATTTTAGAAATATTAGATTAATTAATTAATTATGTTAATTACACTTTAATTGAATTAATATGTAATTTGGAATAATGTATTAATTTATTTTTTTGTATTTGGGCTAATGGGCTTGGTTGGGCCAAGTTTGGTTTTGGACAATTGGGTTGGATCCAATTGGGCCTAAAACCATTTCCATAAAGTCCAAATTATGACATTGGGCCTTTAATAATTTAATTCGGCATAAATTAATTTTTGGCATAGGGTGATTCCTAAATGGGCCTTGGCATTTTGGGTTTGATCCATAATAGCCAAAGTACATGCCTAAAGAATTAATTAAAAGCCCATTGGACTTTAATTGAATTGGCATTGGATGCTAATTGAGCCTTTGAGACCCAAATAGATTGGATTTGGAATCCAAGTCTAAAATGTACTAAAATAAGTGTAATTGTTTAATTTGGAATTAAACATGAATTAGTATTGGATACGATTTAAATTGGATTTAAAATTGTAATTCGATATAATTCAAGAATACTTACTTTGAGTATTTATTATTAAACGAGTTGGACTCGCGCAAATCAAATCGTTATATGAACATTGGATGGTCATTAATCAAAGATTAATTAATTGGATTAGATTGATTGACAACATGCTTTGTGTGAATACTTGAATGTATTGTATGAATAATGTATATCAGATGGATATTAGATGGGTGGGGCAATTTTGGAAATTGTTGTAAGTATGGTACTTATTTATTTAAATTGGACCTGCGTGTCCAGCCTTTCACCTTCGATTCTCTTTGTATTTCTCTTCTGACCAATTCCCCTCAATGTAAATGAGGTTTCTTTATGTATTATTTAATTGGGTAGAAGAATGTAAAGTGCTAGTGGGAGAGAGAAAAAATAGAGATTTATCTAGGAATAAATTGTATTATATATCCATCCTCATATCATTATTAATTTATCGCGCCTTATTATGCTTTTAGAATGCATGTTTAAGGGTGTATGATGAGACCTAATCAAAGATAATAAATTGGTTTCCAATTTACGCAAAAAACCCTCACTTTAATATTAAACGTTTTCCTTCCATTGAGTGGTTCTCTCTCAAGATCCAAGATTGACTTTGATTTGTTGGCCAAAGTCAAGATCAATGTCCATCGCGGATGTGTTTGAACCATGAAAGCTTTGTTATATATCGCATGTCTTGGGCAGTTATGATTTATTGGCCAAAGTCAAGGTCACTTCTGTACATCGACGTGAATTATGAAGTTTTCCCACTGTCAATGGGTCACGCTTAACTGGAATCATTAAGCTTGTTGAGCCAAAACCAAGGCTTAGTTGATTCAGAGGAAAATGTTAGGAAATATATTGGATATATGTTTTGGACTTGGAGGTCCAGCTACCGGATCTAGGAATTGGATGGGATCCAATTGATCTTAGAGATCTACCTAGTTAAGTTTCATACAGCTTGTTGGCCAAAGTCAAGGTTGTGTGTTATTTAACGGGATCCTAGCCTACTAGGAAACTGGGTTTCCCGAGTACTCAACAGTGGGTTAGAGGCTCACCGAAAAATAATGGGAGGCCAGTATTAAATTTGTAATTTCGTTTAATACTTACTTACACGCGCTCTTTTATTTTATTTATCGTTGTTATAAATATATAAGTTGGACTAATATTGAATGTTGCTTTCTTTGAACAGTTAGACTGTACAAGACACTACTCCACTTGTAGTTGGTTATATAGTTGAACTATAGTAACCATTGCATTTTGAGTGTACCTGAAATCGTTGATTGGATAGTTGGACTATTGCAATCGAGATGGCTGGAAAGATTAGCGTTAGGGACATCATCATGGGCAATAATGTCTTTAACGACTCTAATTTTTCAGATTGGGAGATGAATCTCAGGATAGTCCTGGGAGCCAAGAAGTTACTCTATGTCATAGAGAAACCTCTCGGGTCTGAGCCCGGAGTTGAGCAAATAGTAGAGCATGGGCTTTGGAAGATTCACCGTGATGATAACTTTAGTGTTCAATCTGTCATGCTTGCCGCAATGACTCCTCAATTTCGTCGTCAGAATAAAGGATTGGATCATTATAGTATGATGTTAAAATTGAAGGATCTTCACAGAAGTATGAATTACAAAAGAAGTTATTTCCCTCGCGTATGTCAGATGGTACATCTGTCGAGCACTATGTGTCACAGATCATTGCTGACATCGAACAGCTAGGTCAGTTGGGCATAACCTTCGAGGCCGAGACTTCTATAGATTTGATCTTACAGTCTCTGCCCGATTGCTGGGGCGGGTTCGTCATGGACTATAATCTGATGAACCAAGAAAATACTCTTAGAAAGTTAATGGTGATGCTGAAAGAAACAGAGCCATAGTTTCTGAAGGGCAAGAAGCGTGAGTTGCATCTTACTTCGACATCTCAGAAGGCCAAGGCTTGGCCGAAGGCTTTTGGAGGTGTGAAGAAAAAGAAGAAAAAGGGCAAGGCCAAATCATCACAGTCTTCTGGGAAGACTAAGGACATATCCCAAGATGTCTGCGTACACTATAGCAAACGGGGTCACTGGAAGTGTGACTGTCATGAGTACAAGGCATACATAAGGAAGTGAAGACGGGCAAGGCTCCGGCTTCAGGTATGTTTGTTATAAACTAGTCCACTACTGGTTTCAAAAAATTGGATTTTTAATTCTAGATGTGGTACTCACATATGTACTGATGTGCAGGATCTGCTGATTAGCAGGAGACTGGCTTCAGGCGAGATCGACCTACGAGTCGGAAACGGGACGATAGTCGCTGTTTTGGCCGTTGGGACCTATGTTTTGTATCTGCCCTTGGGGCATGTAATTACATTAGGTGACTATTATTTTGTACCTAGTTTGACTAGAAACATCATCTATGTATCTAGTTTAACCCGATGCGGGTATACCTTTGTATTCAGAAACACTGGGTATTTTGTATATAAAGATGACATTTTGATATGTACAGCAGATGTTAATGATGGTCTTTATATTTTGAATATAAATGAATCTCAAACATATAATATGACAAATAAAAGACTCAAATTGAGTAAAACAGATGAAACTTATCTGTGGCATTGTCGTCTGGGACGCATTGACAAGACTCGTATATCCACACTTTCGAAGAGTGGATACTTGGACGGATTTGATCCTAATTCATATGATGTATACGAATCTTGTTCATTAGGCAAAATACCTAAAACACCTTTTAGTGGTAAAGGTGTACGTGCCACCGAACTGTTAGCCTTTATTTATAGTGACGTATGTGGGCCCATGTCTAGCCAGACTAGAGGTGGATATGAATACTTCGTAACATTTATGGATGATGCGTCGTATTATGGTTATGTGTATCTTATGAGACACAATTCGGAAACTTTTGAGAAATTCAAAGAGTTTCGACACGAAGTAGAAAAACAGAATGGCAAAAGAATTAAAACATTACGGTCAGACCGTGGTGGAGAATACTTGAGCAATGAGTTTCTCAATTACTTAAAAGAATATGGTATTCTTTCACAGTGGACTCCTCCCGGAACACCTCAATTGAACGGTATGTCCGAACAGAGAAACCGAACTTTGTTGGACATGGTAAGGTCAATGATGAGTTGCATTGAGCTACCAATTTCCTTTTGAGGATACGCATTGAACATTGTAATACTTATTTTGAATAAGGTTCCTTCAAAGTCTGTTGGACAGACTCCATATGAAATATGGACACGAGAGAAACCGGGTTTCTCATTCCTGAATATTTGGGGATGCTGGACATATGTTAAACGTTTGGATGGTACCAAACTAGAACCCAAATCATATAAGTGCCTATTTGTAATTGGTTATCCTAAGGAAACCAAATGATATTATTTCCACAATCCACAAGAGAAAAAAATAGATTTGTTGCTCTCCATGCAGTTTTTCTCAAAAAGGAATTCATAAATGCAGTGGTAAGTGGGAGGAAAGTAGAATTCGATGAAAATCGAAGTGACACTGTTCCTGGCACCGACCCCCTCACGGAACATGAACAGTTCATCAGGCATGAGACTGTTCCACAATCTTCTAATACACAATAACTGCGTAGGTCAGAGAGAGTCAGAAAATAACCTAAGAGGTATGGGTTTCTGATCTCACCTCATGTAGATATTAATCTTATTGAGGATAGTGAGCCGGCTACGTATGATGAAGCGATACAAGGTATCGACTCCACTTTATGGCAAGAGGCCATGAAGTCCGAAATGGATTCCATGTATACCACCCAAGTTTGGAAACTGGTTGATGTACCAGAAGGCATTGTGTCTATTGATAGTAAATGGGTCTTCAAATGAAGACAGACATGGATGGCAACATACAAACGTACAAAGCTAGGCTTGTAGCGAAAAGGTATCGTCAATGACATGGTGTCGATTACGACGAAACCTTTTAACCGTTGCCATGATTAAATCCATTCGGATAATGCTTGATATTGCTGTATATTTCGATTATGAAGTATGACAGATGGACGTCAAAACCGTTTTCCTTAACAGGAACCTTTTGGAGGATGTTTATATACAACAGCCTGACGGTTTTTTCGTGCCAAAACATGCAAACAAAGTTTGCAAGTTAAATTGATCCATGTATGGATTGAAGCAAACATTGCGTTCTTGGAACCAACATTTTGATGAGATCATATTAGAATATGGTTTCATTCAAAAACGAAGATGATTCTTGTGTATATAAGAAGGTTAGTGGGACCGCACTGACATTAATTGTCCTATATATTGATGATGTATTGCTTCTTAGCAATGCCATTCCCATACTAAAATCGGTGAAAGCTTGGATTTCATTAAAATTCTCCATGAAAGACTTGGGAGAGGCAACCTTTATTCTGGGAATAAGGATATACTGGGATAGATCCAGAAAGCTGTTTGGACTCTCCCAGAGCTCGTACATTGACAAAGTGTTGAAGTTATTCAACATGGATTAGTCTAAGAGGGGCTGCTTCTAGTGTTACATGGCGTTTCTCTATCTAATGACAAGTGTCCTAAAACTCAAGATGAGAGAGATTCAATGAATCAGATCCCGTTCGCTTCTGCAGTTAGATCGATCATGTATGCCATGATATGTACGCGACCTGGTGTCTCATATTCTTTGAGCAAATGCAGTCACTATCAGGTCGATCTATGTGATGGTCACTGGATTGATGTTAAGAACATCTTTATGTATCTTAGACGAACTAATGATGCTTTCTTAGTTTATGGAGAAGAAGAACTTGAGGTGACTGGGTTCACCAATGCAAGTTTCCAAACAGATAAAGACGACTGTAAGTCGCAATCAGGGTACATATTTTATTTGAACAACGGAACAGTGAGCTGGAAATTGACCGGCGTAAACACACATGTATAACGCAAGCGCACGTATCGTTCAAGTAGTATAAAAATAGATCCCACGAGGACTTAATTCCTACTGTTGTTATTAATTATTGAATCTATTTATTTACAATATCTAATTGAGGGTGAAGAAGGATTGCTTGATTGATTTGGTTGATTGTAGTTTTGCAAAATAAATAAATAAATAAAAAGACAAAAGAAAATACTAAGGAAAATAACAAAAGACACAAAGATCTAGGGTTGTGAATCATTCTAATATCTTTTAAAAGATGAAGTGATTATTTTATGTTGTGTAATAAATCAGTTTACTAACCTGGAACACGAAATTATACAAAAGCCTATGTCAATGGTCAGACGCAAATACCCATTTAACCCAATTGAACCATATATCTATGTCAAAAAATTATCTGGATTCATTAAGTTTAAGTTCCAATTATGGCTACCCCCGCCCGACAGGTATATGTCTATCCTGTAAGGAAATCTATTAAAGGGTTATCTATCCTCAAGGAAGATCGTGGGCTATTAAGTCTAAGGCTGAAACCTAAAATCCATATGTCTAGTTCATTTTAGATTTACCACATCAATTTTATTGGTGATCAGACAACAAGAAGCATTAAGCTTAAGACTTAATAAGTAAACCTTTAAATTACTCAAACTATAAAATAACCAATTATAAACCGGTGATATTAGAATTCATCACAACCCCAGATAACTAACTTAGTTACGACACATAACTAGGGCTAGTAAAAACTGAAATAAAATAAAAACATAAAGTAAATGCTGAAAAGTAAATTGCTGAAAAGTAAATGACGGAAAGTAAATGCTGAATTAAATATTGAAAATAAATGCTGAAAAATAAATGCTGAAAGTAAATTACTGAAAAGTAAATGCTGAAAGTAAATTGCTGAAAAGTAAATGCTGAAAGTAAATTGCTGAAAAATAAATAAAGTAAAATACAATAAAAGAAAATGCTGAGGTAAAAGGATCCACTTTTATTACTTCTATTTTAGATATCTCCCTTAATATAATATATTAACTTTGCATGATAATTACCAACCAGCCATATAGGCGGTATCCAGATTAAGTCAAATTAATAATTAATTACCAACCGACCAATCAGGCGGTATCCAGTTTAGTCAGGTTAAAACCAATTTAAATAATTACCAACCGACCAATATGGCGCTATCCTCGTTAAGTCAGGTTTTAACTAGTTTATATAATTATAATTAAGGGAGATTAATCTAAATATTAGTAATAAAAGTTTTACCTTTTACCCC
The DNA here is from genome assembly GCA_019454045.1 of Zanthoxylum bungeanum. NCBI lineage: Eukaryota > Viridiplantae > Streptophyta > Magnoliopsida > Sapindales > Rutaceae > Zanthoxylum > Zanthoxylum bungeanum. The sequence goes on from SKCR01038592.1 coordinate 45,717, forward strand.
AGTAAAGGGGAGTTACCTCCTCATTACTGAAAAGTAAAAACTGAAAATTAAAAAAGAAAAGTATTGTGCGTAAAAGTAAATTGCGGAAAGTAAAAAACAAAAAAAAAAAAGAAAGTGCGAAAGCGGAAATTAATTACTGAAAGCTGTAAATAAACAAACAAGATACAATCTTCTTAGTATTCTTAAGGAATTCCTTAGAAGAAAATATGAATTTACAAATGAAATGGCTTGGTATTTATAGGCAAAATTTTGCCTCCATCAAATCATCCACCAAATCAATTATTAATTGATCCACTAATTGCTCCACTAATTGCTCCACCAAATCCATTATTAATTGCTCCATTAATCTCTTATCATGTTTGGTGGTGATTTGATAATTTTTATTATTTATTAATTTATTTTTTGGTTTGAAAATGATTGAAATGACTTTAATAATTACACACAACACACTTCTGGATGGTTCATCAATTTCGGGCATTAAATCTTCAGAATTCGAAATTATTTTGTCTTTAAAAGTTGTAGATCTTTGAGTCTTCTTTAATCTGGAACTTGAATCAGCTCAGTCCAAAATCGGAGTAAAACATTATGCCCAAAATACGACAGATGCGCAAAATTGGAATTTCCAAAACTGCACTTCGTTGAAACTCCCTTTCAAGTTTCCAATCTCCAAAATTAATATATCAAGTCCAATTTTTGCCCTTATTTGACCCATATTTCGTCCTGAATGATTTCATTGAGACCCGATATTATTTTATCTGCAAAATAAACTAAAACACATCAAAACGTTCATCAAACCCGAGAAACTAAATAAAATATTAAGTAAAATGGGCGGTAAATATTGATATATTTTCCGCTCATCACACCCCAAACCTAACATTTTGCTAGTCCTCGAGCAAAACAACAAAATAAAATACAAGAAACAATTAAAATTAAATAAGCCACTTTCGTAGGGATCACGGTTGCATTTAGCATATGCAACAAGCCTTAAAACCCTTAGGTGTCCCTAGTGGACGAGTTATAGTCTCGTGAGGGCTTACAGCAACGATACCCACAAACGTTTTACAAAAGTAAAAAGATAATAAAACTAATGCACACAAAAGCAAAAAGACAAGAGAAAAGAGAATAAGAAGTTAGTGACTAATCAGGTGAAACTTCTACTCCAAGTCATAATTGTTTTGTTTCATTATAATTACTGAATAAGTAAATTCTCCGATTATTTTTTCCATTCTCCATATACACAGTCGACAAAGATTAATCAACTCATTTTTACCCACAACAGTCACAAGTGTAGTTGATAAGAGAGTAATATTTTTGTCCTAAAGTTTTATCAGAATCTACATCTTTTTGCAGCAATGGAATAATTTTTCTGATTTTTCTTTTCTTTGATTTTTGAATTTTGTTTTTTATACAATATCTTCCATCTTTGTAGCGAGTGTTGGGTCGGTGGCTCCCAAACCAGTTGGCTTAATTACTCAGACTTCAGATATATATATTTTTGCAACATCATTGATCCATGTAGCGAGCTTTGGGTCAGTGACTCCCAAACCAGTTGGCTTTAGGGCACTAGGTGTTAAACACCCTTACAGACTTAATAACTCGGATCTCAGACGTTTTTTTTTTTTTACTCCATCACTTTTTGAGATGCTTTCTCCAATTAAACTAGAGCACTAAATATTATAAACTTTTCAATTACAACTCATGTTTGTATGTTACTATGCGTGTTGATAATATCTGCTAACTGAGCGTATAAAGATCATTTTTAGTCAGTATTATGGAGAATTCACAAATTAAATAATTCAAAAGGAAATAAACAAAAATTAACATGTTCCGAATTAGGTTTGAGATACGTCTCAGGAGTGGAAACTCATTACTCAGCTATCTCTTACCAATTTCACCTTTTTTTAGTCAAAATAAAAACACAAAAACGCAAAGTATTTTTGTAATTTTTGAAAAAATTTCAATTTTTTTGTATTTTTCGAAAAATTTTGAACTAAAAATAAAAACAACACACAACTAAAAAGAAGATACTAATCAACTAATTCTCTTCCCCAAACCTAAATGAGACATTGTCCCCAATGTCTTAAACAGTAGAAGAAGAGTTTAGAAGATAGTACCTGGTTAGCTGAAATTCTACACGAAAAGTTAAAGGTTAAGATCCAAATTAATCCGACGCCTCTTACCACGATCGTCCTTGGACCAATTTATCTTTGAAAGGATAGGGTCAACTTGTGGTTCATAGGCTAAGATTTGGTCAATTAGATCCGGAGCAGTTATGGCAGTAAAGAGTAGTTCTTTTAAAGGTTTTGACACGAACCCATTTCTTCGGGCATCATCAAGAAACACACAAAGAAAATCATAAAATCCATCAACGTTAAACAGCCCATTGGTTTCTGGTGTATGTTCAGGTTCGCCCAAGATAGAACTATAAAATTTCTCCAATGTACCCAAGCCACCTGGCAAAGCGATAAAATCATCAGTACGGTTAATCATTTCTACCATCGTTCCGACATACCTGGCACGATCAGTTCATCTCTGTTTGATGATCCAATAAGATTTGCCTCTGCCAGGGTTTTGGGGTTATTCCCAAAATGCGACTGCCTCCCTCCTGTACAGCCTTTGAAACGATCCCCATTAGTCCAAGATTGCCTCCGCCATATATTAAGTTCATATTCCTTGCAGCTAAGACTCGACCCAATTCATGTGCTGCTTCTACGTATTGTGGCTTAACACCAACACTACTACCGCAAAACACACAGATGTTTTCAACTTGTCTTCTTGAAGTGGCTTCCATTTTTATATATTTCTTTCTTAAATCCGGATGCCTTCCAAAGTGTAATGACGAGCTGAATTTATAGTACCTGAAACGGGTGAGTAATAACAGCACTAATATCTTCCAAATGAAGCTTGTTAGCTAAACAACAAAATGAATCGTGAAAGGTCAAAAATTCTGGATCTTGTCTATGAAAATAAAAGAAAATAACAAAAGAAAAGCAAATCAAAACAATTATTAAGGCAACGGAATTGTGTACGCAATACGCCACTCGCTTAGTATAAATTCAATAGGATGCGTCTCAAGAATCCATTCCTTACTCAGCCATCTCTAATGAATTATCTCTTATCTTTGCCAAACACCACTCCTTCTGTCTTATGCTTTGGTTGAGCTTTTCCCTACAAAAATAACACACAAAATTAAAAACTCTACAACATGTATACACAAAATATAAAACAGAAATTACAACAAATTGCATGGGTTGCCTCCCTGCTATCGCTAAATTTTTCGTCTTCAGCCAGACGTGACTGAAATCTATCTGTTAAGGAGGTTTCAGCGTCGTTTTGGATGTCTGATTAAAGACAATCCTGTGAGCGTTACTTTTGAAAGGTATCTTCCAATGGTAAATGGGCAAAAAGAATTTTGTCTCATTCAGTGCTTGTGCCACCTTTTTAACCTTTGTTGCTCCAGTGGTTCCTGCAAAGAAAGAAAAAAAAATCAGGAGGTCTCGTATGGTGCTTGACTTGGAATGGAAATTCCATTCTGTCAAGCTTCTGGGTGATATCTTTGATTTGTACTCCCCGATACAGTGATATTTCTCCTGAATGCTCTGGATTTTCAATTTGGTCTGACAGTTGCTCCTCCATTTGCTCTGTTTCTTGCTCCACATTTTCTTCACAGATGAATTTTAAAATTTCTGTATTCAATTCTTTATCCGTCATCTGTGAAATGCATGCTTCATAAGTATATGTCCGATGATGTAAAGATGTTTCTGACATTAGGTTTTCATCCTCTGATACGACTGGAATGGATTGTTCAGGTAGATCTTCATCAAACATCATGGAAAAGCATGCTCCAAGATCTTCATTTTGAGGATTGAAAGTTGATCCTCCGTTGTTGGTACAGTTGGTACAAATAGATCAGTTTCATCCTCGTCAGAGTCTGAATAATAAAAATCAAATAGATACTTGCCGATTCGGGCTCCTGAACTGATACCTCTGGTTGTTGATACTGCTCAGCCTCCTCCTCTGTTAAGGTGTCATTGTGGATCTCTGGGTACTCGAAAGATTTGTCAGTTTCATCTGATAATTCTTCTTGAGGTACAGAGTTCTGGTTTTCTGTTAATTGTCTGATATGATCTGTCATTCTCTGTATGGATTCTGTTTGACTATGAATTTGTGCATCTAATTGAGCTTCCCATTCTTCGAGCCAAACATTGAGCATGTGAATCAACTGATCTTCTCTGATGGTTCTGGTTCTTGATGAAAATCATAGGTGGATGGTGGATAAGATGGAAAATGTGATGGTTCTTCGTACCATGAAGGATTTTGATAGCTCTGCCACCCTGGATTGTAGTTGTACTCGCAATAATCTCTCGGGTGGTTACCATTACATATGTCACATCTCCCCATTACAATCTGTTGAGAAAATGTGGTATTGCTTGGTTCTGGCATCCAGTGATAGTCGTTGGGTGTACAACAGGCCTCAGAAAACCGGACTGTTGCTCCCAGATGTGGGGTGTATCTTCTTGTAAAGCACTTAATCTTTCAATCTCCCAATAGTGTTCCATTTTTCAATCACCTGAAAAATAAAAGAAGGAAATAAAAATTACAGATAAGAAAATTAGATACAAGTAAATTAGATAGCTTCAAAATTAATAACTCAAGAAAAATAAGTCCCCGGCAACGGCGCCAAAAACTTGACCGGCGTAAACCACACATGTATAACGTAAGCGCACGTATCGTTCAAGTAGTAGTAAAAATATCGATCCCACGAGGACTTAATTCCTACTGTTGTTATTAATTATTGAATCTATTTATTTACAAATATCTAATTGAGGGTGAAGAGAATGATTGCTTGATTGATTTGGTTGATTGTAGTTTTACAAATAAATAAATAAATAAAAAGACAAAAGAAAATACTAAGGAAAAAACAAAAGACACAAAGATCTAGGGTTGTGAATCATTCTAATATCTTTTAAAAGATGAAGTGATTATTTTATGTTGTGTGTAATAAATCAGTTTACTAACCTGGAACACGAAATTATGCAAAAGCCTCTGTCGTTGGTCAGACGCAATACCCAGTTTAACCCAATTGAACCATATATCTATGTCAACCAAATTATCTGGATTCATTAAGTTTAAGTTCCAATTATGGCTACCCCCGCCCGACAGGTATATGTCTATCCTGTAAGGAAATCTATTAAAGGGTTATCTATCCTCAAGGAAGATCGTGGGCTATTAAGTCTAAGGCTGAAACCTAAAATCCTTATGTCTAGTTCATTTTAGATTTGCCACATCAATCTTATTGGTGATCAGACAACAAGAAGCATTAAGCTTAAGACTTAATAAGTAAACCTTTTAAATTACCCAAACTATAAAATAAACCCTTATAAACCGGTGATATTAAAATTCATCACAACCCCAGATAACTAACTTAGTTACGACATATAACTAGGGCTAGTAAAAACTTAAATAAAATAAAAGACATAAAGTAAAATGTTGAAAAGTAAATGCTGAAAGTAAATGACGGAAAGTAAATGCTGAAATTAAATATTGAAAATTAATGCTGAAAAATAAATGCTGAAAGTAAATTACTGAAAAGTAAATGCTGAAAGTAAACTGCTGAAAGTAAATTGCTGAAAAGTAAATGCTGAAAGTAAATTGCTGAAAAGTAAATAAAGTAAAAGTACAATAAAAGAAAATGTTGAGGTAAAAGGATCCACTTTTATTATTTCTATTTTAGATATCTCCTTTAATATAATATATTAACTTTGCATGATAATTACCAACCAGCCATATAGGCGGTATCCAGATTAAGTCAAATTAATAATTAATTACCAACCGACCAATCAGGCGGTATCCAATTTAGTCAGTTTAAAACGAATTTAAATAATTACCAACCGACCAATATGGCGGTATCCTCGTTAAGTCAGGTTTTAACTAGTTTATGTATTATAATTAAGGAAGATTAATCTAAATATTAGTAATAAAAATTTTACCTTTTACCCCAGCAAATGGGAGTTACCTCCTCATTACTGAAAAGTAAAAACTGAAAATTAAAGAAAGAAAAGTAGTGTGCGTAAAAGTAAATTGTGGAAAGTAAAAACTGAAAAGTAAAGAAAAGAAAGTGCGAAAGCGGAAATTAATTACTGAAAGCTGTAAATAAACAAACAAGATACAATCTTCTTAATATTCTTAAGGAATTCCTTAGAAGAAAGTATGAATTTACAAATAAAATGGCTTGGTATTTATAGGCAAAATTTTGCATCCATCAAATCATCCACCAAATCAATTATTAATTGCTCCACTAATTGCTCCACTAATTGCTCCACCAAATCCATTATTAATTGCTCCACTAATCTCTTATCATTTTTGGTGGTGATTGATAATTTTTATAATTTATTTATTAATTTATTTTTTGCTTTGAAAATGATTGAAAATGACTTTAATAATTACACACAACACACTTCTGGACGGTTCATCAATTTCGGGGATTAAATCTTCAGAATTGGAAATTATTTTGTCTTTAAAGGTTGTAGATATTTGAGTCTTCTTTAATCTGGAACTTGAATCAGCTCAATCCAATATCGGAGTAAAATGTTATGCTCAAAATACGACAGATGCGCAAAACTGGAATTTCCAAAACTGCACTTCGTTGAAACGCACTTTCAAGTTTCCAATCTCAAAATTAATATATCAAGTCCAATTTTTGCCCTTATTTGACCCATATTTCGTCCTGAATGATTTCATTGAGACCCGATATTATTTTATCTGCAAAATAAACTAAAAACACATCAAAACGTTCATCAAACCCGAGAAACTAAACAAAATATTAAGTAAAAGGGGCGGTAAATATTGATATATTTTCCGCTCATCAGAAATCTTCCAAGCAAGATAATGTTACCGATTCAACAATAAAAGTGGAATATATTGATGCGGCTGAGGCATTAAAAGAAGCATTTTGTATCTATAAATCCTAATTGGATTAGGAGTAGTTCTGTTAGCAGCTGAGCTGGGCTACATCACAGGCTAAGGAACCACGGTCTCATCAATGATCCTAGTATGTACTTCGATGGTTTCATCTGATTCGTCAGATCACACATCGTGGCGATGTGAAGATCGAAAAGATCATTTCAGATGATAATCTTGCAGATCCGCTGACGAAAGTTATTTCTTAGTAAAAGTTTGAGCGACCTGTACATAGTTCAGGTGTTGGACACTTGAGTGATTGGTTATAGGCCAAGTGTGAGATTGTTGGAAAATTATGACCCATAGGATCACTATTTGTAAAAGACATGGTGTTTTTATACAAATTAACTATGTGACAAAGGAAACTGCTCTTTTATCATTTTTTAATTGGATTACTTGGATATATAAATGATAAAAGTCCATATGATTAGTACCGGATTAATAAGATATGAGACAATATTAATCCACGAAAGGTTTAATCATTAAATATCTCTAGTCGTAGTATTATCGAGACTGGACATCGATAATGCGGAATAGACTAGTATTACACTTGTACGCGTTATGGAAGCTTAACGACATAGTTCTCATATATTTAAGTATTGGATGTTTATGCAAGTGTGATAGGAGATTCTGTTAGCCGTTGGACCGGGAACAGCTTCGCTCTGGATAGACCCCTCAGAGTCCCATTGGTAGTATGACTATGTGTCTATGGGAATCCGAATCAGTGTAGGTGTATGTGGTCTTATCCTGAGACTTGCATCGCTAATACTTGCGACAATCAGTATACTTTGGTTTTGGTCATCCGGAGCTTTAACAGGTTCTGTGTACGCATCTTCTGGGTTTACTGAGAATCGTAGTGCATTGGGTGTGATGTCAAGATGGAAGTATCACTTCAGTCATATGGAGATGATGATCACGCATGATACAAAACTAATACTCTTAAATGCTGCAGCTATCGCGATAGTATGACTAGGTCATGATTATCCAATTACAGAGACTAGTTGCTAGTGATCCGATATATGCTTCGTACGGGGCAGACACAATTCCAGCCCTAGGCCTAGCATGTGACATCCGATACTGGATCGTATTACGCAATACATTGTATACTACACCTAATACAAATTATATATTCTTCGTTAAATATTTCTGGAGAATTGGGTGGGCACGGTGTTTTGCTAGAAGCCAATCATGTCTTGTAAATCAGTAAGAATGTGGTACGAGGTACGCACGTGTTCGGATAGTCCGATGACCGTATTTACTACCAATATATCTAGGGATCTCTTGGGTCGCTTCCCAAAGATTCACCAATGACATTTGACTCGAACAAAATTAATCTGGGATTAATTATGAGAGAGAAAATTAATCTGGGATTAATTACGATAAGAATTTATCTGGGATTAAATTCGTCTAGAAGAGAGAACGCGATTAATTGGAATTAATCGGTAAAATAAATTTAATAGTTAAATTGGATTTTTCTATTTAATTATTTATTTGGGCTAAAATAATATATCGGATATATTAATTGAAATTGGATTTCAATACGGAATTAAAATTGGATTTTAATTCAAGCGAACGAATTAATTTGGAATTAATTCGTGAGCGACTTTCGTAATAATTTTGCAAGACATAATTATTTAATTAATTGGATTTAATTATGTCGCGACGAAAAATTCGTTTAATGTGATTAAACAAACCCGGGCTCAAAGTGTGTTGTGTAAGCCAACTAAATTTGGAATTTAAAGTGGTTGGACCCACTTTACTTACATCAATGGTTTGACACTTGATAGAAGTTGTTGGACTTATTAAATGTGGCATTATAAAACAACACAAAAAGCAAGTTTGACATACTATTCACTCTCTCCCTCATTTTTCTCTCTTGGCCGAAAATGCTCTTCTTGGAGGAGAAAATTTTCTTTCAAAAATTATTCTAGCACATAAAGGAGTCATTTTAAGGTGATAGGGAAACTCACCCAAGAGTTTGGAACTCAACAACATAGCTTCGAGCTTCTACATCCGTTGGAAGTTTTGAATTTTCTCATCTGATCAATGTAAGTTCTTTCCGCAAACTTTACTTGATTTTTCACACACAAATCATTGTTTAGAGACCTTGGGCATGTGTAGGACAATTACATATGCGTCAGGGACAAGTTTCCCATCCAATTTTCTTATAAATTGGCAAACATGGTCTTTTAAAGTCAGATTCCCGAGACTTAAATGTTGTCTTTCTTATCGAAATTGTGCATATAACATGTGAATTGTGTGATGCACATATCCACTGGGATGCGTCTCAAGAGTCAATGATATGTTATCTAAAGACTCCTTACTCAAGCCATCCCTAATGAATTTAATTTTATCTTCACGGTTAATAGACACCATTCCTAAAGAACGACAACGAGTATTACATGCCATGCGTGCACATTTATAGAAAACACCCATTCTTTTAGCTCTTCTCTTTTTAGCATAGGTGTTTCTTCGTAAACCAAGCAAATATGAAATAAAAGAGTCAGAAGACTCACCTGCCAATCAGACCGTGCTTCAATTAACCAACGAATGTCATTAGGAATACCTTTGATCATTAGTAGTCTCATTCGTTCCATTCGAGCTTTGTAAACTTTCATCAGAGAGTTTTGAGGGAGAGAAGGAAATTGCTTGTGAAGATTTATGAGAACGTCTTCCATCCTAAAATGTGACTTTACCTACAAAAATTAAACACACAAAGATAAAACACACCAAATCTGAATATATACACAAATTGCATGGGTTGCCTCTCTGTTAGCGCTAAGTTTAACGTTGTCAGTTAGACATGACTATCCGAACGTTAGGCTGGATCTAAAAGTGTGACACTTTCTTTTTATCGCTCCAATGATTCTCTCTAGTAGTGTTTGACACGCTTGCTTTTAACTTTGAATGTTTTATTGGAGTTGGGATCATGTAACTCAACGGCTCTATCTGGTAACGCTTGGGTGATTAAGAATAGACCTGACCACCGTGATTTTAACCTCCCAGGAAAAAATTTCAACCTTGACTTGCTGAACAATACCCGCTGCCCCGGTTCAAGTTGTATGCGCACTAACTCTCATCATGTCTCTTCTTGGCCTTTTCTTTGTATAATTTGGCGTTCTCGAAAGGATGTATGTGAAATTACTCCAATTCGTTGAGTTGGTGGAGTCTTTTCTTTTCAGTTGCTTGTAGATCAAGATTTAACTTCTTCAGTGCGCGGTACGCTTTATATTCAAGCTCCACAGGTAGATTGCATGCTTTAAGTTTGTCAGTGGAACCTTGCATTTCATCGCAGTTTTGGACGGTGCTATCTCTCACATCAAGTCTGATACATTCCTCATTCTTTTCATCATTGGGAATTTTATGGCTTTGAAAATATTGAATGTTACTTCTTGGTCTTGTACCCTCATGGTTAGTTCTCCTTTTTGTACATCAATAATGGTTCGACCTGTAGCCAAGAATGGTCTCCCGAGGATGATGAGCACGTCTTCGTCTTCCTCCATGTCAAGGATAATAAAATCTGTGGGAGGAAAATGAATTTGTCGACTTTGACCAGCACATCTTCAACTACACCTCTCGAAAATGTGAGCATTCTATCAGTAAGTTGCAGAGAGACTGAGGTGGGCATTGCTTCTCCAATTTGCAGTTTCTTGTAAAAGAAAAAAGGCATCAAGTTAACACTAGCACCTAAATCACACAAAGCCTTACCGAAGTTATGTTCTCTTATGGTGCAAGGGATGTTGAAACGGCCAGGATCTTTCGACTTTGGGAGAAGCTTCCTCTGAATGATAGCACTGCATTCTTCTGTCAATGCTATTATCTCGTAATCTCCCAATCTTCATTTTCGTGACAGAATATATTTCATGAACTTGACATAGCTAGGCATTTGTTCCAATGCTTCTGCAAATGGAATGTTGATATACAGCTTTTTGAAGATCTCCAAGAATCTAGCAAACTGTTTGTCCAGTTTGTTTTTCTGGGGACGCTGTGGAAAAGGTGGAGGTAGAGTGTATTTTTCTCGATCATTTACTTTTGCCTCTTTTTCCTCCATCTGTTGATCTTCTTCACTTCTTTCTTTTGGAACTTCCTCAACAGTTGTCTTGACTCCAACATTTTTGTTGATCTCAGTACCGCTTTTCAAGGTGATGGCATGACATTGCTCTTTCCCCATGTTCCTTGGATTTGGTTCTGTGTTTCTAGGAATGGTACATTGCGGTCTGTAACTCTGAACATGGGCCAGTTGTCCCATTTGATTCTCCAGTGTTTTCAAATATGTTGCTTGACTTTGAATTAATGTTGATTGGGATTGGAACATAGCATCATATTTGGCTGCTTGAGAGTCGTATTTTGCTTCTAGCTTTTTCAAGTGGGCCAGCACTTATGTTATTCCTGGTTCTTTTTCAAACTACTGGCCTTTATTTTTCTGTTGGAATCCTGGTGGTGGATTGTTCATTTTCCCTGAATTGTTGCTCCATGTGAAATTGGGATGATTCCTCCACCATGGGTTGTAGGTATTGGAATATGGATTGTTCCCCTGTCTGTCAAAGTTGCTGACATAAGTCACCGTCTCATTCTGTTGGTTGTAAGATTTTGCTTCTGGTGCTCCTCCATATGGTGAATTTATGGCACCAACGATGTTTACAACTTGCGTACTAAGTGTTTCCACGCTTTTGCACATTTGCTCCAACTTGGCATTCATTGTTGTGTTGGCTCCAACTTTGTGGATTCCTGTTATTCGTTGAATCATGCTCATTTTTGTTGGCCACAAAGAATTGTTATTGACCATTTTTTCAATTAAGTCTCAGGCCGGATCCTCTCCTTTTGCCATTAAAGCTCCTCCAGCAGCAGCATCAATTGTGGTTCTCATCAGTCCAGAAAGTCCATTGTAGAAGGTTTGGACTTGTAGCCACTTTGCAATCTCATGGTGAAGACATTTTCTGAGAAAATCCTTGTATCTTTCCCAAGCTTCACAGAGAGATTTTGGGTCATGTTGTACAAAGGATGTAATGTCATTCCTCAACTTTGCAGTTCTGGCTGGTGGAAAGTACTTTGCAAGGAATTTGGTGGCTAGAGTGTTCCAGGTTGTGATGGAACCTGCTGGTAGTGAATGTAGCCAAGCCTTAGCTCTGTCTTTCAATGAATATGGGAAAACACACAGTCTCATTGCTTCTTATGCTGTTCGGTTGTAATTGAATGTGCCGCAAACTTCCAGGAAGTTTCTGATGTGGGAATTAGGATCTTCAGTTGCATTCCCCCCCAAACTGAACTGACTTTTGTATCATCTGAATACATGTTTTGATGTCACACGCATTTGCTGGTAAGGGAGGAAGTACAATACATGAAATGAAGTCGTCAACCACCGGAATAGTTCTGTCTCGAATAGGAATTGGTGGTGCAACTTCCAACGGTTCAGGTTCCATATTGATCAATGCTTCTTGACCTTCAAGCATTTCCCTTCTCAACTGTATGATAGTTCTTTCAATCTCTGGGTCAAGCGGATGGATTTCAAAGCTTCTGGTTCGTCTCATGTAGTGTCTGAGAACCTAAAACACAAGTAAACAAAAATAATAAATGAAAACAAATTAGACACAAGTAAAAGTATCTAACCCCAAAATTAATAGTGAAAGATAAATAAGTCTCCGGCAACGGCGCCAAAAACTTGATCGGTGGTAAACACACACGTTACGCAAGCGCACGTATCGCTCAAGTAGTATAAAATGGATCGATCCCACGAGGACTTAATACCTTAGCTATTAATTTATTGAAGCTAAATATCTACGAGTATCTAATTGATTGATTTTTAGTTGGATGGTGATTTTTATCTAAAACAAGTAAATAAAACAGTGTGAAAGTAAATTAAAGGAAAAAACAATATTATAAAACTATCTAGGGTTGTGAATCCTTCCAATATCTTTTAAAGATGAAGTGATTATCTCATGTTTGTGAAATATATCGGTTTATTAACTTGGAATACGAAATTATGCAAAAGCCTCTTCCGATGGTCAGATGCAAACGCCCAAAGTAACCCAATTAACTATATTCCTATGTTAATTAAGAAACTCTGAATTCATTATTTTAAGTTCCAATTATGGCTATCCCCGCCCGACAGGTATATTCCTATCATGTAAGGAAATCTACCTAAGAGACATTTACCCCAGGGTGAGATCGTGAGCTATTGAGTCTAAGGCTAAACCTAAAATCTCTTTTCCAAGTTCATTTTAAGTTTACCAAATTGATCTTATTGATGGCCAGTTAACAAGAAGCATTAAGACTAAGACTCAATAAATAAACCAATATATTACCCAAGGCATAAAATAACCAACTTATAAAACGGTGATATTGGAATTCATCACACCCCTAGATTATGTATTTAACTACGACACATACCTAGGATTATTAAAAATTTAATTAAACAAAACATCATAAAAAATAACTTCAAAATAAATAAAAGTAAAATTACAATAATGAAAGAAAATGATGGGGTTAAAGGATCCACTTTTAATATTTCAAAATTAGAAATCTCTCTTATTGTCAATGTTTACCGATTAATTAATTATATTTAACCAGACCATAAAGGCGAAAATTCCATTTGTCTCAATTAAGTCCAACCGACCATATAGGCGGTAACAAGGTTATTACCTAAACCGACCATATAGGCGGAAACTACGTCTGGAATGTAAAACCGACCATATAGGCGGTAAATAAAGTTGTCACCTAAACCGACCATATAGGCGGTAACTAATTAATCCAAATTTTAATTAAAATAAGGGAGATTAATCTAATTTATTATATTAAAAGTATTACATTATCATCCCAACAGAATGATATTACCTGCTCATGCTGTAAATGAAAACACAAAAAATTTTATTAATTAAATAAAAAGAAAATACAAGAAAACTTATATAAATATACAAGACATTTTCCTTTAGGTTTTCATGGAGAAATTCCTCCAAAGAAAGCATGAAAAATTTACAAAGTTTAGCTTGTTATTTATAGGCAAATCTAAAGGCTTCCACCAATTTCTCCACCAAACATGGCATCAAATATGACACCAAATATGGTACCAAATCCTCCACCAAACATGCAAGCATGTTTGGTGAAATTTTGACAATTTTCATTTTTTTATTTTGTTTGAAAATGACTTTAATAATTACACATAACACACTTCCGGATATTTTATCAATTTCGGTCATGAAAAATTCAAAATTCGAAATTATTATGAATGTCAAAGTTGTAGATCTTGAGTCTTCTTTAATCTGGAACTTGAATCACCTTAATATGATATTGGAGTAGAAACTTATGGCCAAAATACGAAAATTGCGCAAAGTTGAAATTTCTGAAATCGTACTTCATTAAAACGCCATTTCAAGTTTCCAACCTCCAAAATCCAATTGTAAAGTCCAGTTTTTGCCCTTATTTGTTCCACATTTTGTCCTGATTAATTCCATTGAGTCCTGATTTTATTTTGTCTACAAAATAAACTAAAACACACCAAAACGTTCATAAAACTCGAGAAACTATACAAAATATTAAGTAAAAGGGGCGGTAAATATTGATATATTTTCCGCTCATCACTGATGCAACTGCCAATCACTGTATATAAAATGTCCAGTGATAACCATGTAATTAATGTTTTAAATTGACATACATATGTCGGTGGTCAAACCAACTCTCTGATAACCCGCAGAGAAAATACTCTTCAACGTAACTTTTTCATCACCATACAGCTGTAGGATATCTCTAGTTATAGTCCTACGAGATAGGACATCAAAACGAGGGATGGCAACACTACAGAAATGTCGAAAACCCTATTTCTCTATAAAGCTAAATAGTAGCTAGTCAACAATGATCATCTTCACAACAGCTTTCCGACACGTTGATTGATTGAAATGAACGTCTCTGACGGAGATATTTCCACTTGTGCGTCCCTCTTCACCAACCCCAACCAAAACACCTTGTACTTCACAATAATCCAAGTATGATTTGCATGTCTCCATATGCCTCTTCAAGTTGGTTATGGACTGATCATTCACACTACAAGCATAAGTCTTCTGACAATATGTATATACAGCCCTATCCAGATTATCTTCACACATGAAGAAAACTTTCCACACTTCAAATCTTCTATTTCTTATTTTAGTTGCTATTGATGTGATTGATGGCGATGAATCATGTTTTTTCAATAATGGCGGTCTCTCAAAGTTTGATGGAAATTTTCTCTTATGTTACATCAGTAGAATCTAATTTCGACCCAATATTGTTGGGTGAGCTTCCAAACCCACTCATCTACAATGAAAATAAAGGATTGAAATAAACAGTCAGAGTTGAATCTATAAGCACAACATGACGTAAGCAATACATGATGCCCAGATTTGTAAAACTCACCCTTAGAGTAGCAGGACAGCTAGAAAACTTTGAAACTAACAGCGAAGACGGTCCTTTTACCTTCCTTTTAACAAGAAAAAGTTCCAAGGCACTGCATATGATTACTGATAAGTGTGGTTTATACGTACTTATTCCAGCATTTTTAGCTTATTATTTTATTATATTTCGAGTAATTTAATATCATTTATAGTTTATTTTATGTCTTATTTGTGGGAAGCATTAGAACATCAAAAATGGAGTAAAAACGAATGTTTGGGGACTTTTGGATGCAAGGAACACGTGGGCCATAGCTTGGGAAATTGTTGATTTATAATAATTAGCTTACAAAAAGACTTCAGGCGTGAATTAAAGAGAAAACAAAGTCTAGCCGCAAACTTTGACCTCCAAAACAAAGTAAAGGCGTGAAAGATAATTTGAAGAAAGGTCTTGTGGGTCCCAAGTGTTTGTATTAGGTCACTATTTGTTTATTATAAAAAGGGGCTGTTATGCGTGAAACAATGGGGGAGTTGTTATAAGAATTAGGTGTTGCGGCGCCAATTGTCCAATAGCCCAGGCGCCGCAGTGCCTGTTAGCAGATCCAATCTCATACTAAAAGCCGAGAGAATGGCGCTGTGGCGCCAATAAACCAGGGCCACGGTGCTGCGGGAAGGAGTCAGACGCGTTCCAGGAAAGTAATTTTAGGGTTTTTAACATACCCAATGACTCCCAGCCTATATTATAAATGCATTAGTTCGTCCGAGGCTAAAAGATGAGGCTAATACACAACACAAAACACCAAAACACATATTTTTAGAGATCCAAGAAGGAGGATTGAAGAGCAACAAGAGGAGACAAAAGCGGTGACGTCCGAAGAGGAAGAGATTCAATTCGGGTTTTATCATCTTCTTTCTTTCTTAGAACTCTAATGAT
>SKCR01038593.1:0-61973 GCA_019454045.1 Zanthoxylum bungeanum
AATCTAATTATCTCATTAAAATGAGGATTCCAACTTCGGGATGCCTCTTTAAGTCCATGAATAGGCTTTTGGAGCTTACAAACCAAGTTTGAAGTCTCACTGGATACGAAATGGTCTTGTTGTTCCATATAGATATCCTCCTCAAGAAATCCATTTAGGAAAGCAATCTTCACATCCATCTGCCATATCTCATAGTCGTGATATGCATCAATGACTAAAAGAATCCTAATGGATTTTAACATGGCTATTGGTGAAAAAGTTTCCTCATAGTCAATCCCAGGACGTTGAGTGTAACCTTTCATTACCAGTCGTGCCTTAAAGGTTTCCATATTTTCATCGAGCCCTCGCTTCATTATGTAAACCCATTTACAACCAATAGGTTTAACTCCTTCAAAAATTAAAACTAAGTCACAGAATTGATTGTCATGCATAGAATCCATCTCGGATTTTATAGCTTCCTGCCATTTTCCAGAATCGATTTCCAATATCGTATCTTTATACGTAGTCAGATCTGCTTCCTCCAATAGAAGAACATCAATGCTCACATCATATGTTAAAAATAATCTCTCAGTAGGCCTTAATATTCTATTCAATTTACATAGAACATGTGTTGTAGATCCTTCACCTAGTTGGATCCCTGGTTCCATATCAGGTTCCTTCATGTTGGGATCAAACTCATCAAGTTCAATCTGTCTACAATTCCCACTTTCTCTCAAAAATTCCTTTTCAAGAAAAGTGGCAAAACAAACAACAAATACATTTCGTTGCTCATAATCGTAAAATTGATATCCCATAGAATTATCAGGGTATCTAACAAACCTACATTTATACCCCATTGGTGCTAGTTTATCCCGTTGTGCAACTCTAACATATGCAGGACAATCCCAAATCCTTAAATGCCTAAGACTTGGATTTCTACCGAACCATATCTGATAGGGGGTCGTAGAAATAGCTTTCGATGGAACCCTATTACGTATGTGGGCAACAGTAAGTAAAGCGTAACCTCAAAGGTAATAAGGACATATCCAATAAAGTATTTTTTCTATGCTCAGACACACCATTGTGTTGAGGTGTTCCTGGTGGGCTATATTGGGCAAGAATTTCATTCCCCCTTAAATAATTTTTGAATTCTTCACTCATGTATTCA
The DNA here is from genome assembly GCA_019454045.1 of Zanthoxylum bungeanum. NCBI lineage: Eukaryota > Viridiplantae > Streptophyta > Magnoliopsida > Sapindales > Rutaceae > Zanthoxylum > Zanthoxylum bungeanum. Next base: position 1,148 of record SKCR01038593.1, read on the forward strand.
CCACCTCAATTTGATCGAAGGCATTTAATGAATTACTGGTTTGTTTTTCTACTTCATTTCGGAATATCTTGAACTTGTTAAATATTTCCGACTTATATCTCATCAAATAGACATACCCATATCTAGACTTATTATCTGTGAAAATCACGAAGTATATTGAACCATCATGAGCGGTATGATTTAATAGACCACACACAGCACTGTGTATTAGCTCCAATAAATCTCCAGCACGGTGTCCAACGCCAATAAATGGGGCATTTGTCATCTTCCCTTGGATACATGACTCACAAATCAGATAATGATCTAAGATAAGATTTTCAATTAAACCATCATTTACCGATTTGGATAGACGTCTAACACCTATGTTGCCCAATCTTATATGCCATAATTCAGTATTAGTTAATTCAGATTTCCTACTTGCATTTTCCTCTACATTAAAGACATCTTTATATGTTTCCAAAATATAATGACCATTAGATAAAGAACATTCACATTTCAATAAATTATCTTTATCATATAAACATAAAGCTCCATCTTTAACATTTATTTTATATCCTTATTTATCTAATATTGTCAGTGATATTATTTGTCTGATAAATGAGGGTACATAATAACAGTCATGTAAATCTAATTTACATCCATTGGGAAGATCTAGAACAACTGTTCTATGACTTTAACATCCAATGTCTCGTCATTACCAACTCTAAGTTGGATCTCCCCATTATTCAGCCTTTTTTAACCCTCATGACCTGCAGGGAGTTACAAATATGAGTATGACTGCTAATGTCTAACACACATCCACTATTTACATCTAAGGCTAATGAGACATTGATAATAGGAAAAATACAAAGCGTACCTGAGAGTCCTACTTTTCCTTTTAGTTATGGACAATCATTCTTCCAGTGTTCGGACTTTTTTCATTGTAGATATTGATCATGAGCTACTTGCGGTTTTACGCCTTTGCGTTTTTTGGAGTTCTTCTTTGATATCTTCTTCTTACCTATTTTATTTTCTTTGACTTCCCATAAGTCTTTGAAGAGCCAGCTCCACCATGGAGGAACAAAGTGGGGTTGCCTTTTCTCATATCATGCTCTGTCGTGCGTAACATGTTATGAAGTTCTTCATAGCTGTTTTGCATTGAGTACATATGGAAGTTTAATACAAAGCCAACATAAGTTCCATGCAAAATCAAATTATGGCCTAGCTGTTCATCAAGCACAGTGCCCTGTCATTCCAGATATGGGATCTGGTCGATCATGTTCAAAACATAAATGCTGACAGCTCCTCCATCCTTAAGTTCAGCATGGAACAATTCCTTAGACCTTCGATATATTTCGATCTCTTGATTTTCCTCTAAAAACTCCTTAATGTTCGCATAATGCTCCAAGCATCCAGTACCTCTATGTTCTGTCTCAGTAAATCTGGAACCATCGATCCTAAAATGTAGGATTTCACCTTCAGGTTATCATCTTTCAATTTTACAAAAGTTTCTCGCACTTCAAGAGTGGAGTCAGGATCGATTTCAACAGGCAATGAATTGATAGTTGCATATGTCAACTTTTCAAACTCCAAGACAAGACAGATGTTCATTTGCCATTCGAAATAGTTATCGGCTCCTTTTAGTTTATTAGAATCTAAAAGTCTCATCAATGGATTTACAACAGCTATCTACAAGACAATATTTTAAACAGTAGCAGAACATTTTTCATTTCAAAATAATAACAATAATTGATTATGGAATTTTAAATCTATTAGTGCCCTTCTACTACTTTACGTAATTTCGTATTCTCCTACTAGCACTTGAAGTATCCTTGCTATTAGACTTACTTTTTTTATTAAATATATTATAAAATAGAATCATCTATTTGATTGATTCTCCTTTTATATCTATGTACATTTCTCTAAAGGGTGGCAATATATCTATGTGTATTTTGTCGCAATATATCTATGTGTATTCTCCTATGAGCTAGCTGAACAAAGATGGTTAATGAGGATAATCTATTCCCCTGGGTTTCTTGATTTGTGAATATGACATCATTATTGCTCTAAAGGGTGGCAATATATCTATATGTATTTTCCTTAACGGAAAAATAGAAATTTGATTATCAAAATTTCATAGCGAGAAGTGGATCCCATGACATTTACTCCGGCCTCGCACTAATGACGATCTTGGCCTTTATAAACTCACTAAGTAGACCTCCAAGGTCAATCACTTCATGTGACTCCTAGTTTGGTCATGAACCGTTTCTTATCCTCACACCAATGACGATCTCGGATTAAGAGGTGTTCCAGGTGTATACTTGTCAATGTGCACTAATGAGCTTTGTATGTAGACCCTCACACTAATGACGATTTTGGTAAATGCGTTAACTCATCACGCTACATCTAATATTTTACCGGAGCGACCTAAGTTCCGAGCACTTATACTCTCACACCAATAAAGATCTTGGATATAAGTAGTAAGAGCTCATTCATTTTCGTATCGACAAAATGGACCATCCAATAATGCTCCAACATTACTAATAATATTACTTAAAATAAAGCAATCACCTAATCATGAGAGATTTATGACAATCAAGTCATTAACATAATTAGGTCAAAATTATAATTTAAAACATGCAATACATATCCAATATGACTTATGCATAATTAAATTAAAATAAGGAGGAATAGATTCAAATAAATGTCAAACATGAAAAATGTGTTGTGTGTTTAAGCCTTGCTCTGATACCATTATGTTGGGGTAGTTGTGGAATCCCTAAGGGTCAGATTGGTTCCCATGTAGCAGAAGTGGGTCTAACCTATAGATATCTAGCATGGGTGCATTTTAAAATATTTTTATGCCAAACTACATTCCGTTTCAAGTTCGTAGGAAAAAACGGGGACCAAAACGGAGTCAGGAAACTCCAGGAACCAAGAAAATGAAGTTTTAGTAAGTATCAGCTCTCTGTGTCGCGACGCTACCCTAGGTAGTGAGCATTTTTCTATTTCAAACTATTACTAAACACATCCAAATTTCTCCTAATACTTCAAATACACCTAAAATCAAATTTTAGCTTCATAACCACCATCAACACATGTTATAAAACTAACATACATGTATTCTAAATACTTTTTTGCATTTGTTTGAATCAAAACACAAACCAATTTAGAATCCCACTATGAAATATCTAATGGACAATTCTAGTTCACTCAAAGGTGGCCAAGTGATTCTAGAATGGTAACCATAGCTCTAAGCTTTAATCTAGAGTTCCAAACTCTTATTAATTGTTCCATGTCCAACATGAACATCTTTGACCTAATTAACAAGTATATTGTGTTTATACTTCCAAAGCAACCTAACACAATTTATTAACTTTATTTCACCTTTAAGCTATGTAATCATGCATCCAATACATAATTCATCACTATATTTCTCACTAATGAAAAACTCACTAATGAAGAACATAACTTAAGAGAAATTCAAACTTACCTAGTAAGCTTGATGCAAAGATCCAATCTCATTCTCTTTGTTGAAATGGTTGGAGAACTTCCAAGGATTGCAAGCTTGACTCCAAGTTCCAATCTTGATTCCAATGCTAGCAAGTTTCACTCCAAGATCCAGTCTTGATTTCTCCTAGATGAAATATTATAAAGACCTCACAAATCTTCTCTAAACACTTCTCTAACATATGCTTATTTCTCCAAGAATTTTTTGTATTTAGCTTTCTCAAGCTTAATTAAAACCTTCATAAGGCTTGCTATTTATGGCAAAACTTAGGAAATTTTTAATTGATAAAAGTTCTAATAAACGTTTATGTGGAATTAATCTAATTTGTCCAAATATGTATAATTAGGTGTGACTAATCACCTTTGTCTACCACTTTGATTTAATCTAATTAAATCAAGACAAAGATTAGGAAATGAACTAGTTCAATGTTTGCCACTTTGATTTAATCCAATTAAATCAAGCCAAAAATACCTATAATTACCTACTTGTAATTACCATAATATCTTCAAATGGTAGAGGTAATTATGAAATTACGACAAAGCCCTTGTGTAAATATTGAATTAATCCAATTAATCCAATTAGGTCAAAGTAAATAATCAATATTATCCAATAACACTTGATTATCTTAATTGATAATTGTAATATCGAATATTATCTTTTATCAAAACTAATCGGCTACCCAAGTGCTCAACGAGTACACTTCATATTATGACTCTCTAAATTTAGACACGTTCGTCATATAATCCTAGCTAATATGTACATAATTCGGCCACCTCCGAATTCGCGAAGAACATGAACGATCTTTATGAATTATACAAGTCGAGGTCATCACATATGTTTAACAATCCCTTCGTTGTAGGCTATCCAAGTTGTGCTTAGGAAACATAGAATACACCGTCAAGTTTCCGAGGCGCACTGATGAGCGGAAAATATATCACTAAATACCGCCCTTTTGACCTAATATTTTGTATGGTTTCTCGGTTGTATGGTTTCTCGGATTTTATGAACGTTTTGATGTGTTTTAGTTTATTTTGCAGATAAAATAAAATCGGGACACAATGAATCAATCAGAACAAAATATGGAACAAATAAGAGCAAAATTGGACTTGATATTTGAATTTTGGAGGTTGGAAACTTGAAATGGCGTTCTAACGAAGTACAATTTCGAAAATTTCAACTTTGCGTAATTTTCATATTTTGGCCATAACTTTTTACTCCGATAACGGATTGAGGTGATTCAAGTTCCAAGTTAAAAAAGACTCAAAGATCTACAATGTGGAAGTTCATAAGATTTTTGAATTCTGAATTTTGCATGACCGAAAGTTATGAGAATTACTAAAGTTATTTTCAAAAATAAAAAAAAATGGAAAATGACAATTTACAATTATCAAACTTCCACCAAACATGCAAGAGGATTTGGTGTCATGTTTTGTTCCATGTTTCGTGCCATATGTGGTGGAGAAATTTGTGGAGAAATTGGTGGAGGCAAAATTTTTCCTATAAACACAAAGCCATTTCATTTGTAAATTTCATACTTTCCTTGAGGCTTCTAATAATGAACTTGAGGATTGTAGCTTGTGTGTTTATTTTCTGTATTTTAATTATGTATTTTTATTTTTAGTAATAATAGTTTTTGTGTTTTTACTTTCTTTTATGCTTTGTAGTTAATTTCCGATGGGGGAAGGGTGAAACCTTTAATATGATAAGGTCGATTAATCTCACTTAATTTATAATATGGAAATTGTAATTTAATATGGATTAAAGTTGATGCCGCCTTAATGGCTGGTTTTATTTATTTGACATAATGTGACACCGCCTATATGGTCGGTCAGGTGACAGATGATTACTGCCTATATGGTTGGTTTATGGACAAATAATAACACCGCTTTTATGGCTGGTTTGACTTAAATGGGTAACACTGACAATTTCTATATTATAATAAAGTGAGATTTCTACATTTGAAATATTAAAGGTGGATCTCCTAACCCCAACATTTTATTTTTATTCTAGGGAAGTGATGAAGCATAATATTCACGAGTTTTATAATTGATTTAATTATTTTATGTGTGATGTTTTGGCTTGTTTATTGAATCTTAAGCTTAATGCTTCTTGTTAACTGGCCATTAATAAGATTGATGTGGTAAACTTAATATGAACTTGGAAAATGGATTTTAGGTTTCAGCCATGGCAAAAGACTCTTAGGTAGATTTCCTTCCATGATAGACATATACCTGTCGGGCGGGGTAGCCATAATTGAAACTTGAACTTAATAAAATTAAGATAACTTGGTTAATATAGACATATGATTAATTGGGTTATTTTGGGTGTTTGCATCTGACCATCGGAAGAGGCTTTTGCATATCTTCGTATTCCAGGTTAGCAAACTGATTTATTATACATATATAAGAGAATCAATTCATCATTAGAATAATATTGTGTGGAATCATAACCCTAGATGTTTGTGTCTTTTGTGTATTTTCCTTAGTATTTTCCTTTGCGTTTTTATTTATTTATTTATTTAGCAAATCCACATTCAACCAACCAATCAAGCAATCATTCTCTTCTCCCTTTAATTAGATACATGTAAATAAATAGAATCAATAATTAATAACAACAATAGAAATTAAGTCCTTGTGGGATCAATATTTTTATACTACTTGAGCAATACGTGCGCTTGTGTTACGTGTGTGATTTCACCGATCACGCACATCTCATGTTGACATATCCATGATTCTTTACAACTGATGTGATCCATCGTAGGTGATCGACTTTGGACAAAGTTTTAAGAATCGTGACTTACTAACATAGATACCTAAACCCCTTATGGTACACATTCGAGCTGACATATTCTATCTTGATTCGCACTTGATTAATGAGTGCATCATTCCACACCCAACGAACATCTAGAGGCCAGACCATGAAAGGTTCTTGACATACATGGCATCAAAATGGTTAGGATCTCACAAAAAATCAATGTTATCCTATAGTCAAAGGTTCACATATGCTACTCAACGCGAGGATATTCCTATTGACGGTGGTGTGTACTTCCAACTATTAGGAATCATCTGTGAGTCATTCAGTATTCGATCCAACCAATACCCACTCGTCTATACGTGCTTCCAAAGCTCATGGTACATCGGGTTTAAACCATTGGAACTCCAATTCCAATATACGACATGTGCTAGTCCTCTAGGTTATAGGAATTCGACCGTATTCCAAAACCAATGACTAGAAATATTTACTTTAAGAATAATTTACAATAGTAATATTTATTCCAAGGTCGGACCACCTAGTGTTCAATATTACTACAAGACTATTCTAAGGTCGATGTCATTCTTAGCATATTTATACATCATTCCAATATGTATAATGACAATACTATTAATAAAGTATGAAATGACAATGTAGTTATTTTATTAATAAATAATCAAATGTACAATGTATTATTCGGATTGACACTCCAAACACAAACTCCGACAATATAAAATAAAGTATTAATCAATTTATTATGCCCACAATATTCACAGGTCTTGTTGAAAAGATATCAATATTTTTGTCTTAAAGTTATATCATAATTCACACATTTTGGCAATGATAATTTATTTATATACAAAAATAATATTTTTTTTATAAAGCATCTTTAACCCTTGTAATGAACTTTGGGCATGTGACTCCCAAATCAGTTGGTTTTAGGGAACTATGTAATAACTCACAGAAAAATTATTCGAAATATTTTTTTTACAAAATTTTCTAGCTTCGATAAAGATTATTCTCGACTTAAGTAAATAAATGATTGTAATTCTATAGTTAAAGATTAAAGTCGTGAAATTTTATTGGATGAAGGTTTGAAATATTAGGTAAGAGATTTGGTGGATAATAATTAGCACCTAAGTATTATTTTTGTACCAAGATATGTTAGTGTGGGTGGTGCAATAAAATAAATAAATAATAAATTGTTTGGGCCAAGTAGGAGTGACCCACATTTCTCTTTTCAACCCATTTGTTTTCATGTTTTGGGCCAAGTGGGCGTGACCCTCTTACCCATTTTCTTTTATTATTTTTTTCTTTTTTTTCATTACCTTTATGGTGTGTTTACTTAAGGGTAATAAGAATGGAGGAATGGGAATCATTTCCAATAAGGTTGTTTACTTCATAAATTTGAATAAAAATGGGAATGGGAATGAGAGTGTGGTCCACAAATTTGGGAATGTGTAATGTGAATCTCATTCCCACCACCCCCTATGGGAATGAGATTCTCATTCCCATTATTGATGGGAAATTATAATATTATCCCTAAGATAATTAATTAATATAAATTTATAAATAATAAATAAAATGTATTAATAATTAATAATTAATCAATAATTAATAAAAAATAATATTTACTATTTTAAAAAAATAATAATTTATTAAAATAATATATTAATATTTTGTAATTTAATATATTAATAATTAATTAATAAAGTAATACTTAATTAATAGTTAATTTATAATAATAAATAAAATTAATAATAAATTAATATTTAATATTTTAATAAATTAATATTTAATATTTTAATAAAATAATAATTTAATAAAAGAATAATTTAATATTTAGTAATTAATATATTAATAATTAATTAATACTTAAATAATAAATAAAAATTATTAATCAATTATTAATAATAAAATAATATTTAATATTTTAATAAATTAATATTTAATATTTTAATAAAAGAATAATTTAATATTTAGTAATTTAATATATTAATAATTAATTAATACTTAAATAATAAATAAAAATTATTAATCAATTATTAATAATAAAATAATATTTAATATTTTAATAAAAGAATAATTTAACATTGAGTAAATTAATACATCAATAATTAAAAATAATTAATAAATAATAAATTAATAAATAATTATAACTAATGATATTTTTATAATTTTTTAACAATTCATTCCGAATACTGGACAAAGTAAACACATCAATGGTAATACTGCTTCATTCCGATTCCGATTCCTACAGTTAAGTAAACAACTTATTCTGATTCCGATTTACCATTCTCATTCCAGCTCATTCTGATTTCATCTCATTCCGATTACGAGTCAGTAAACGAAACATTATTTCTTTCCTTGCCCTTACCATGACCGGAAACTTCTTCCATCTTCCATCTTCCATCTTTGTTTTTTTTGGGTCCTAGGTTAGTAAGGGGGATCAATTTTGACGGAAAAAAAATCATCCTATAAAATAAACCAAATATCATTCATTGAAGCTTTAAGCCTAGATTAAGTGTTTAGAGCCTTGAGCAATCCAATCACCCTTCCATTTTCCCTCTTCCTGTTCGGCAGTGGCGTTCAATTAAAAAGGGGAATTTTTGCACTTCAATATTTTAAAGGTAATAGGTTCTATATACTTATTTCATTTGAGATGAATGGTTACAATTTTGTTTTGAGAATAATGAATGTGAAAGTGATTTGGGAATTTCTAAGAACTCAGTTGAGGATATGAAATTCATAAACCTTTTTGCTGGTTCTTGTTGTTGTGGGCAATATTGTGTTATGGGTGTTTTAATGAAGAAAGAAATTTCGAAGGGAAGTGGCATGTAATTTCGGGGAAGGTGAATTAAATTTGATTTGATTTCCTCTTCTGGTTTTGTGTGGCAGTGGCGATGCGATGGGGAAAAATGTGGTGGTAGATTGGTTAGGGATTTCGGTAATGGTGAAGTCTTTGGTGGTGGATTAGAGTAGTGTGGAGCCATTGTTATGTTTTATTAGGGATTAGATGAAGTAAGGTGTTGTTAAAGTGTTGTAATGAGTGAGTTTAAAAGGAGAAAAAATGGGGCTGTACCGTGAGCAACAGGGGGCAAATTGCCCAGCAGAACTGTAAATAGAGGAGGGCAAAATGTGTCCAGTGATGCCGTGAGCAGGGGACTAGATTTTCTGCCATGATAGTTTGTGCAAGGGCTGATTTTTTTTTTTGAAAGAAAAAGCATATTGACCTAATTGATTATATGTTGTTATTCACTAATGATGGTTAGCTAATTATTTAACTAAAAGTATTGGCATGTGGGTTAGTGATGAGGCTAAATTATAAAGTAGTTTATACTCTTTTAATATAGAATAATTGTTTCGAGTCGGTAGTGAATAATAGAATTATACTTTGCTCACTTCCCACATGTGACGTACTTTCCATTTGTTCTTTCCGTGTCTTTCTTTAAATGATTGAGCCAAGAATCTTATGTATTCTTATCTTATTATAGATCGACAGCTTGATCAACTGCCTACCTCTCAATAATCTTCCGCAGTTCGTCACTATGAGTAGATGCCTCGCTTTATGTTTTCTTTGTTTATGTTTTAAAGGTTTTAATGATTGAGGTTATGATTTGATTGAGTTTTATTTGTTAAAGAATATGCAGAATGATTAAATGTTTCCGTCTCAGTGCTTGTTAAATGTTTTCATGATTTTTGAATTATCGATATGTTTCCGCTGAGACACTTGATTGATGATTTATTTATGTCCTGGCGCTCGTTGCATGTTTTTATTTTTTCTTTTATGACTTATCATCATGTTTCCACCGGGGCGCTTGTTTAGGGTCTCGTCCATCAGAAATGGATTGACCCACTACCTTGTCGACAAGGGATCGTTCGTTCCTCGCTCAGTCTTTGCGCGCAACTTGGACGTTGAACGCTCGATATGTTTTTGATGATACATGCATGAAAGATGATTTATGGACATGCTTTAGATTTTTCTTATGATTTATTTTCCTTGGTATCTAGTTATTGAGTCCACAAGACTCATCCCCTCCCCCAGTTTGTTCATGATCGCATGTTTTCTTCTTTTTTGTCGCAATCTCTACTTTTGATGGAGATGATGCGTGGATGATAGATATTATTTTGCAAGTCGCCAAAGGTTAAATTTTTGGGCATTAGTATATTGGGAATGTTAGTTATATGGTAAATGTAATAATGTAGATTTATATTATTTAGTTATGTTATATGAGGTATGATACTATGGGCACGAAGCCCTTAAGTGTTTATTTTTAATTTTGATGTTTTTTACGTGGGCCTGAGGCCCTGAGATATGTTGGATGTTTTGCTTAGGTTTGTTTTCATGCTGGACTTTGATCCAGGTTGTCTAGTTTTAGGATACATCATGTCCTTTTTTTAAAAAAAATTTGGAGCCTTATTGAGATGAGTTAATCCTGTCTCCTGTCGGTAGCATCTTGTCTCTGGTGGGGTGTTACAATTATGGTATCAGAGCGAGGTTTTATAGATTGGGATAGGAGTATGATGACTTGCAAATGAGAGATAAGGGGTATTTTACATGCGTAGTATGTTCGGGATACTCGTATATAGAATATTGTCTATCCGATATCTATATCATTCGAGCACATCTTGAAATTGTTCATATAATGTATTCTCAATAAAAGTTCCTCTTGTAGATTTACTTTATGCCTCCACGGAGGAGAGGTGTACGTGGGAGAGCCCCATAAGAGATTGCTTCAGATCAAGGATCATCGATACCACATGAGCCTGCGCCTAGGAGAATGGGGTGTCCTGCTCGTAGGAGGCACATGATAATGGTGCCTTCTGCAGTTGAAGCACCAGTACCTCAAGCTGCTCTTGTTGGAATGTAGCAAATTCCTCAAACCTAACCTTACCTGCCACCCATCCAAATGCAACCCAAAAATTCTATTGGTCAAGGGCAAGAGTTAGTCGTCACATTACAGGAGTTCAAAAAGTTGCACCCACCCACTTTCCTTGGGTTTGAGCCCAACACTAACCCCAATGGCTTCATAGAAGAATGTGATCGAATTTTTCAAGCCTTAGGGTGTACCCCTGTTAGATCAGTTTAATTGGTGAGTTTTCAACTTCAAGATCAAACTCATGTCTGATATCAATCGTATTTTCAGAATAGGCAGGTTACAGCTCCACCTCTTCAATGGGATGAATTCAGTGAAACTTTCTTAACTCGGTTTTTGCTTGAGAGTGTGAGGGTTGTTAAAGCTAGAGAATTTGAACAGTAGGTGCATAGTGAACGAATGACTGTGATGGAATATGATATAGCATTTACCCGATTATCACGATTTGCTCCTCATCTTGTTGCCACAGAGGAAATGAAAGTAAAAAGATTTGTCAATGGACTACGTGATTATCTGTTTAGGTCTATCTTAATAACCCTATAGATTACTTACACACAAGCTTTAAACGTGACATTACGGTTTGAGGCAAGGGCGCAAGAGAGGCGCGCAGAGAGAGAGGTTCATAAGAAGGTAAAGTCAAAAGCAACAGGGAAAACTTCTCAATGGGAGATTGGTAGAACTCATGGGGGCCTATTCCTTCTCAGGACAAGTTACGACAGGAAATGTCTGGGTATAGCAATGTTCGGAGAGGTCGTTCCCAGGGTGTTGCTTCGCAATCTTTGACATAAGCTTCAGTTGCTAGACCTGAGGTACTTGTTTACTATGTTTTCGGTCATCCTCACCGAGGAGAGTGCGGGAAAGTATCAGGAACATGCTTTCAGTGCTGTCAAATGGGGCACTTTGCCAAAGATTGTCCGACCCTCGTATGTCAACCCTCACATAACCTATCGCGGGCGGCTGGAAATGTCCAAGGGCAGATTCCTAGGGGACAAGGTTATTGAGATTAAAGACAATTTGACAGGGGACAGTCTTCTCGAGGACGGGGCCATCCATCAGTTGGTAGGGGACAGGTGAGAGTTTTTGCTTTAACCCCTCAAGATGCTCAGGCTTCAAATGTCGTAGTGACATGTATTTTGACAGTTGAATCCTTTTATGCTAGGATATTATTTTATCATGGATCCATTCATTCTTTTGCATCAAGCCTGAAAAGAGAAGTAGAAGTGTTAGAATCTCCACTTGTTGTGTCCACGCCTTTGGGAAATGGTATTGTAGTATCGAATGTGTTGAAGTCTTGCGAAATAGCAGTGGGGCAACAAGTGTATCTTATTGATTTGATCGTGTTAGGAATTACTGATTTTGATGTAATTCTAGGAATGGATTGGTTATCCTGGTATCATATTACTTTGGACTGCATGAAGAATGTAGTGCCTCTGCGGTTTCCAGGGGAAGATGAAGTAGAATTTCATGGGGACATGAGTGAGGTTCCTAATAATTTTATTTTGGTGATTAGTGTACGTAAATTTCTTTGGAAAGGATGTGAATGGTACATGGCCTATGTGACTGATGCAAAAGGGAGTCAAGTGGAAGTTAATCAGGTCTCGGTAGTTAGGGAGTATCCCGATGTATTTCCAGAAGAATTATCGGGGCTACCACCACAAAGAGAGATTGAGTTTTGCATTGACGTTGTTCCAGGGATTCAACTTATTTCTATCCCTCCCTACCGAATGGCACCTGCTGAGTTAAAAGAGTTAAAGGTTCAACTCCATGACCTTTTGGATAAAGGTTCCATTCGGCCGAGTACTTCTCCGTGCGGTGCACTGGTGCTATTTATTAAAAAGAAAGATGGTACTATCCGGTTATGCATTGATTATCGGCAGTTGAATAAAGCTACTATCAAGAACAAATATCCCCTACCTTGGATTGATGATTTGTTTGATCTTCAAGGGGCATAATGTTTTTCGAAGATCGACCTGCGGTCGGGTTATCATCAGCTTCATACTAGAAGTGAGGATGTTCCAAAGACAGCATTCCAGACTCGATACAGACACTATGAGTTTCTGGTTATGTCTTTCAGCCTCACAAATGCCCCGACAACATTCATGGATTTAATGAATCAGGTATTTAGACCGTTTTTGAATCAGTTTGTGATTATTTTTATTGATGATATATTAATCTATTCTAAGAGCACAAGAGATCATTAGTGTCACTTGCATATGACCTTACAAACTTTAAGGGAGCATAGGTTATATGTAATATTTTCAAAGTGTGAATTTTAGTTAACTGAAGTGGAGTTTTTGGGGCAAGTGGTGTCTAAAGATTGTATAAGTGTGGATATGAAGAAAGTGAAAACAATGCAAAATTAGCCACGTCCTACAAGTGTTATGGAGATTAGGAGTTTTCTGGGGCAAGCAGGATATTACGGGAGGTTTATGGAAAACGTTTTTAGTATAGCAGCGTCTTTAACTCGCTTGACTCAGAAAGGGGTAAAATTTATGTGGACTAATGCATGTGATAATAGTTTTCAAGAACTGAAAAGGCGTTTTGACTTCAGCCCCTGTGCTAGCCCTACCATCGGGTTTAGGTGGTTTTGTGGTGTTTTGTGATGCCTCCAGAGTAGGTCTGGGCTGCGTGTTGATGCAGCATGACATGGTTATTGTTACGCATCCAGGCAATTGAAAACTTATGAGCAAAATTATCATACCCACGACTTAGAAATGGTTGCCTTAATTTTTTCTCTAAATATTTGAGACATTATTTGTACGGCGAGCAGTTTGAGGTTTACACTGATCACAAAAGCTTGAAGTATATTTTTGATAAGAAAGATTTAAACCCGAGACAAAGAATGTGGGTGGAATTCTTGAAGGATTGTGATTGCTCCATTTTGTATCATCTAGGAAAAGGGAATGTAGGGGTTGATGTGTTAAGTGAAAATCGATTGGGAGTCTAGCTTATTTGCCAATGGATAGAAGGAGTAGAGTACGGGAACTGCATCAATGTTTACAAAGTGGAGTGGAGCTTCGGCTTTCTGAATTTGGAGTATTGTTGGCACAAGTCTAAGTTAAATCAATTATTCTTGAAGAGATAGCGGGAGCGCAGACAACCGATGCATATGTCCAGAGTAAGAAGGACAGTGTGTTACGGGGTGATAAAACGGAGTTTCAGGTTGATGAGCAAGGTGTGTTGCTGCTTAATAACCGTATAGTGGTGCCTGCAAACATGGAGTTACATAGAAAGATTATGGATATGGCTCACGTATCTTCTTATGCTATGTATCATGGTGCGATAAAAATATATCAGGATTTAAAACAGTTCTATTGGTTGGAAGGAATGAAGAGGGATGTGACATAATTTGTATCTAAGTGCCTCATTTATCAACAAGTGAAAGCGGAGCATCAAAAACCTGCAAGTACGCTTCAGGGGTTAGAAATTCCAGAATGGAAGTGAGATAAAATCACTATAGATTTTATTACGGGTCTTCCATGGACACAAAATGGTTTTGAATCGATTTGGGTGATCGTGGACAGACTGACGAAATCGAAGCATTTTCTTCCAGTAAAAACCACCTACTTGTCATCTCAGTATACCCAGATTTATCTAGATAACATTGTGTCAATGCATGGTGTACCCATTTCGATTGTATCTGATTGAGGTACACAATTTACCTCAAAATTCTGGAAGTCTTTCCAAGAGGCTCTGGGTACTCAGCTGCAGTTTAGAACGAATTTTCATCCCCAGACATATGGGCAATCTAAACGTACTATCCAGACCTTGAAAGATATGTTGAGAGCCTGCACTTTAGTCTTTGAGGGGAGCTGGGATAGGTACATGTCGGTGATTGAATTTATTTATAATAATAGTTACTATTCTAGTATTCAAATGGCACCCTTTGAGACCCTGTATGGACGTAATTGTCGGTCTTCTGTGGGTTGGTTTGAAGTTGGAGAAACTAAGTTACTAGGTCCGGATTTAGTTTAAGACTCAATAAAAAGAGTAAAGTTGATTAAATAAAGACTGAAGACTGCACAGAGTAGACAAAAGTCTTATGCGGATCACAGGCGGAGAGAACTCGAGTTTCAGGTTGGAGACTATGTGTTTTTGAAGGTTTCCCCATTTAAAGGGAATATGCGCTTTGGTAAAAATGGGAAATTAAGTCCACGATATATTGGGCCATTTCAAATTTTTAGAAAGGTGGGATAATGGTCTTATGAACTCGCCTCACCACCTGCTATGGATAGGGTACATCCGGTATTTCATGTATCCATTCCCAGGAAGTACATTTCCGATGAGTCCCATGTTTTGGAGCAATATATGTTGGAGTTGCGACAAGATCTAACGTATCCAGAACAACCGGTGGCCATTATTGATATAGATGTAAGGAAGCTCCGTTCTAAGAATGTACCATCGGTAAAAGTTATATGGCAGAATCATAGTGATCGTGAAGCAACGTGAGAATCTGAAGAACTTATGTGTTCACAATATCCACATCTATTTGGTTCTGGTTAGTAATATACCTTCTTAATTTTGTTTCTTTCTACCTTCAAAAAATTCCTGGACGAATTTTTTTTGAAGGGGGTATAATGTGATAACTCACGGAAAAATTATTTGAAATATTTTTTTTTACAAATTTATCTAGCTTCGATAGAGATTACTCTCGACTTAAGTAAATAAATGATTGGAATCCCATAGTTATAGATTAAAGCCGTAAAATTTTATTGGATGAAGGTATGAATTGAAGGTTTGAAATATTTGGTAAGAGATTTGGTAGATACTAATTTTATTTTGGTACCAAGATATGTTAGTGTGGGTGGTGCAATAAAATAAATAAATAATAAATTATTTGGGCCAAGTGGGGGTGACCTACATTTCTCTTTTTCAACCCATTTTTTTTTTCATGTTTTGGACCAAGTGGGCGTGACCCTCTTCAACCCATTTTCTTTTTCTTTTTTCATTACATTTATTTCCTTCCTTTTCCTTACCATGACTGGAAACTTCTTCCATCTTCCATCTTTGTTTTTTTTTCGGTCCTAGATCAGTAAGGGGATCAATTTTGATGAAAAAAATCATCCTATCCAGTTAACCAAAAATCGTTCCTTGAAGCTTTAAGCCTAGATCGAGTGTTTAGAGCCTTGAGCAAGCCAATCACCCTTCCATTTTCCCTCTCCCTGTTGGGCAGTGGCGTTCAATTAGAATGAGGGATTTTTGCACTTCAACATTTTAAAGGTAATGGGTTCTATATACTTGTTCATTTGAGATGAATGGTTATAATTTTGTTTACACTTTTATTTTGAGAATAGTGAATGTGAAAGTGATTTGGGGATTTCTAAGAACTTAGTAGCGGATATGAAATTCATAAACCTTTTTGCCGGTTCTTGTTGTTGTGAGCAATGTTGTGTTATGGGTGTGTTTATGAAGAAAGAAATTTTGAAGGGAAATGGCCTGTAATTTCGACCAAGGTGAATTAAATTTGATTTGATTTCCTCTTCTGGTTTTGTGTTGCAGTGGTGATGCGGTAGGGAAAAATGTGGTGGTAGATTGGTTAGGATTTCGGCAATGGTGAAATGTTTGGTGGTGGATTAGAGTAGTGTGGAGCCATTGTTAAGTTTTGTTAAGGATTAGATGAAGTAAGGTGTTGTTAGAGTGTTGTAATGAGTTGAGTTTAAAAGGAGAAAAATGGGGTTGTATCGTGAGCTGCAGGGGGGCAAATTGCCCAACGGAACTGTAAATAGAGGAGGGTAAAATGTGCCCAGTGATGCCGTGAGCAGGGGACTAGATTTTCGGCCATGACAGTTTGTGCAAGGGCTGATTTATTTTTTTTTTAAAGAAAAAATATATTGTCTTAATTGATTATATGGTGTTATTCACTGATAATGGTCAGATAATTATTTAACTAAAAGTATTGGCATGTGGGTTAGTGATGAGGCTAAATTGTAAAGCAGTTTATACGTTTTTAATATAGAATAATTCTTTTGAGTTGGTAGTGAATAATATAATTATACTTTGTTCACTTCCCACATGTGACGTACTTTCCTTTTATTCTTTCCGTGTCTTTCTTTAAATGATTGAGCCAAGAATCTTATATATTCTTACAGCTTGATCAACCGCCCATCTCTCAGTAATCTCCCGTAATTCGTCATTATGAGTAGATGCATCGCTTTATGTTTTCTTTGTTTATGTTTTTAAGGTTTTAATGATTGAGGTTATGATTTGATTGAATTTTATTTGTTAAAGAATATGCACAATGATTAAATATTTATGTCTTAGTGCTTGTTACATGTTTTCATGATTTTCGAATTATCGATATGCTTCCGCTGAGACGCTTGATTGATGATATATTTCTGTCCTGATGCTCGTTGCATGTTTTTATTTTTTCTTTTATGACTTATCATCATGTTTCTGCCGGGGTTCTTTTTTAGGGTCTCGTCCATCGGAAATGGATTGACCCTCTACCTTGTCGACAAGGGATCGTTCGTTCCTCGCTCAGTCTTCGTGCGCGACTTGGATGTTGAACGCTTGATATGTTTTTGATGATACATGCATGAAAGATGGTTTATGGACATGTTTTAGATTTTTCTTATGATTTATTTTCTTTGGTAGCTACTCATTTAGTCCACAAGAATCATCCCCCCCAGTTTGTTAATGATCGCAAGTTTTCTTCTTTTTTTTACCGCAGTCTCTACTTTTTTTTATCGGAGATGTGTGTGGATGATGGATATTATTTTTGAAGTCACCAGAGGTTAAATCTTTGGGCATTAGGATATTGGGAATGTTAGTTATATGGTAAATGTAATAATGTAGATTTATATTATTTGGTTTTGTTATACAATGGTATGATGCTGTGGGCACGAAGCCCTTGAGTGTTTGTTTTTAACTTTGATGTGTTTTACGTGGGTCTAAAGGCCTGAGATATGTTGGATGTTTTGCTTAGGTTTGTTTTCATGCTGGACTTTGATCCAGGTTGTCTAGTTTTAGGATACATCATATCCTTTTAAAAAAAATTGGAGGCTTATGGAGATGGGTTAATCCTGACTTCTGCCGATAGCATCCTGTCTTTGGTGGGGTGTTACACAGTAAGTGTTAAGACACCCCTACAGACTTAATTGCTCGGATCTCAGATGTTAAAACGAAGAAATGTATGATTTCCTTAAGCTTTGTCTTTAACCCTTGTAATGAGCTTTGGCTCAGCAACTCCCAGACCAGTTGGCCTTAGGGCACTAAGTGTTAAAAAACTTCGACAGACTTAATTACTCGAGTTATAGAGGCTACGAAATCGAACTTATTCAAATATTTTTTTTAAAAAAAAAAACTACTGAATCTCTATCGTTTTATGCGAACAATCACTGCTTTCTGAGGCAAGATGTTCGGTTATTAAGTGAAAGCTTGATTATTATGATTATCATTTTTTTAACTAACTCAAACTCTACCGTTTTACGTGAACAATCACTGGTTACTAAGGCAAGATGTCTGGTTATTAAGTAAAAACATGATCAGTTTTTTTGAATAAAAACACAAATTCCACTTCCTTTAGGTGCTACCTCCAACAAACTAGAGAACTGAATATTACAAATGTTCACTTACAATCCACGATCATATGTTACCGTGTATGTTGATAATGCCTATCAAATGAGCATATGAAGATCAAATTTAATCAATATTATGGAAAATTCACAAATTTAAATGATTCAAAAAGAAATGAACAAAAATAACTTGTTACGAAACATTGAGATGCGTCTCAGGAGCGAAAAATCCTTACACCGTCATCTCTAAACAACAATTCCACTTGGTTAATCCAAAATTTATTGTTGGTTCGTATGTAGTTTTTTTTACACAAAATAACAACAAAGTAAAAATAATAATTTTTTTTTTACATAAAACAACACAAAAATGAAAATATTTTTTTTTTTTGAAAAACACAACTAAACATAAAAACGAAAACTAGCAATGAAACATAAAAATGAAAACTATCTAGTCAACTATCCTCTCCCCCGACCAAATTGAGACATTGTCCCCAATGTCTGAATAAGAAGAAGTAGAGTTTAGAAGACATCACCTGATTAGTGTGGAATTGACAATTGAATCTACATATATTTAAAAGAAAAAAAGTTAGAGATTAAGATTCAAGTTCACTATACGCTTCTTGCCACGATCGTTATCAGACTAATTCAACTTGGAAAGAATGAGGTCGATTTTTGGTTTATAAGGTAAGAGTTGGTCAATTAATTCATCAGTTTTTCTTATTGTTAAGACGATATCTTTTACCGATTTCGAAATGAACCCAAGTCTTTTGGCATCCTCAAGAAATACTAAAAGAAAATCGAAAAAGTGATCAATATTAAGTAGTCCAATGAGTTATTGGTGAATGTTCAAGTTCGCCCATGACGCAACTGTGAATATTTCTTTCAACGTGTCCAGCCTACCTGGTAAAGTAATAAAAGCGTCAGTATGATTAATCATTTCAGTAAGTCTTTCAGACATACCTGAGACAATGTATTATTCTCTATTTGATTTTCCGATGAGATTTTCGTCTACTAAAGATTTTGGAATGATCCCTAAAATTTGACTGCCACCTTCTTGCACGGCCTTTGAAACACATCCTATCAATCCAAGATTGCCACCGCCATATACTAAGTGCATGTTTCTTTCCGCCATAACTTTACCCAATTCTTTTGCAGCCTCAACAAATTTTAGTTTAGTTCCAGAGCTAGTTCCATAAAACACACAGATATTAGTGACTCGTTATCTTGAACTTTTCTCCATTTTTGTTCTCTCTCTTATCTGGATGTGTCGAAGAGAGAAATGACGAGCTGTATTTATGGTTCATGAAAAAGGGTGAGTAATAAAAGCGCTAGTACTTGCAAAATGACAATTGTCAGATGAACAGTAAAATAGATCGTGAAAGTCAAAAAGTTTAGATATTGTCGATAAAATTAAAGTAAATGAAATCAAAACAGTAAATTAAAGTAAATCAAAACAATAAATTAAAGTAAAGGAAATCAAAATAATAAATTAAAAATAATATTTACTGGTAGTTATGATTGTGGCTCATATCTTGCTCTGATTTTACGTTCAATAACGGCTTGAACGCCCTCTATGGGTCGAGAATATGCTTCCCATCCAATTTCCTTATAATTTGACAAACATGGTCTTTTAAAGTCAGATTCTCGAGACTGTATTGTTGTCTTTCTTTTAGAAATTATGTATGCAAATTATGAATCACTCGATGAACATGTCCACTAGAGTGCTCTCAAGAGTCAATGATATATCATCTAAAGACTCATTACTCAAGTCATCTCTAATAAATTGAATTTTATCTTCGCAATTGTCAGACACTATTCCTAAAGAATGACAACGAGTGTTGCACGTCCAGCATTCACATTTATAACAAACACCTAATTGTTTAGCTTTTCGTTTCTTAGCCTAATGCTTTTCCCTAAACCAAACATGTAAAAAATGAAAGAGTCAGATGACTCACCTATCAGTGAACCCTTATTTCAATTACCCAACGAACATCATTAGGAATACCATTGATCATAAGAAGCCTCATTCTTTCGATGCGTGCTTTGTTAATTTTCATCAGAGCATTTTGGGGGAGAGAAGGAAAATGATTGTGGAGTTTTGCGAGAGTTTCTTCCATGCCTTGGTTGTAGGGTATCAATAATTTTAGGAAACTGAAAGAACCGACTTAGAGTCACGGAGTACCGTTATCTGTTGTTTAACCGGGATGCAAGATTCTGACAAAAAGAAAAAAAATGCTGCAAAACTAAAGAAAAAAATGGAAATTAGACAAATACAAACGAAAATAAAAGAAATAACAGTTTGAAATACATCAATAACAGTACACTGGATTTGAAAGGAAAAACGATTCTTGAAAATTTGAACACTCTAAAAATGGTTTCAAACGTTATCCATTCACTTTAAATACATCACAGTCTCTAGGATTCTCAATGTCAATAGCTCCATATGTGTAAACGTGCTTCACAATAAATGGGCCACTCCATTTGGATTTCAATTTTCCAAGAAATAAATGAAGACGAGAAATATAAAGTAAAACTTACTGACGAATTTGAAATATTTTTCGTGAAATTCGACTATCATGAAAGACTTTAGTTTTAGCTTTAAGAATTTTCCCATTCTCATACGAATCGGTCCTTAGCTTTTCAAGTTCATTTAATTGTAGTTTACGTTCATGACTAAAATTTTCAAGGTTTGAGTTGAATACTTTAATAGCCCAATATGCCTTATGCTCAAGTTCTACAGGCAAATGATAAGGTTTTCCATAAACTAGAGATATGGAGACATTCCTAAAGATGTTTTGAAAGCTGTTCGATATGTCCAAAGTGCATCATTTAGTCGAAGAGACCAATCTTTGCGATTTGGGTTAACCATTTTTTCCAAAATTTGTTTGATTTCCTATTTGCTAGTTCAACTAGATCGTTTGTCTGAGGGTGATATGAGGTAGAAACTTTATGTGTAATTCCATATTTTTTCATTAAAGACTCAAAAGGCTTGTTACAAAAGTGTTTACCTCCATCACTTATAATGGCCCGGGGGATTCTAAATCGACTTAAAATATTTTTTTTAAAAAATTAATCACTATTTTGTGATCATTATTTCAACAAGGAATCGCCTAAACCCATTTTGAGACATAATCGACTACAACTAAAATATATAAAAATCCAAATGATAGTGGAAATGGACCCATGAAATATATTCCCCAATAATCAAAGATTTCGATGATAATGATGATATTTAAAGGCATCATGTTTCTCTTTGAAATGGATCCCAACTTTTGACAATTTTCATAACTTTTGTAGAAATCATGTGCATCTTTAAAAATGGTGCGAAATTAAAATCCATACTGCAAGATTTTTAAAATGATTTTCTTAGATGAGAAGTGACCTCCACATACTTCTGAATGAAAAAACTGAATAACACTATTTATCTCATTGTCCGGTACGCATCGTCAGAAAATTTTATCAGGGCAATACCTGAATAGATATGGATCATCCCAATAGAATCTTTTGACTTCGATTAAAAATTTCTTCTTGTCTTGATGGCTCCAATCTGGAGGTATTTTTATTGTTGCAAGCAAATTGACAATATTAGCATACCAAGACATCGTATTTACAGAAAATAAAAAATCATCAAGAAAAGAGTCATTGATAGGAGTTGTGTTAATTGATGACTCATTTGTGAGTCTTGATAAATGATCTGCAACCACATTCTCTACTCCTTTCTTGTAATTGATTATGAGATTGAATTTTTGAAATAACAAAATCCACCGTAGTAGTCTTGGTTTTACATCCTGTTTAGACATCAAATATCTATCAGCAGGATGGTCAGAATAAACAATGGTTGATGAACCAATTAAATATGTTCGAAGTTTATCCAATGCAAATATTACAGCAAGTAGTTCTTTTTCCGTGGTAGAGTAATTCATTTGTGTACTGTTTAAAGTCTTACTTGCGTAATAAATTACATACGACTTACCTTCCTTTCTCTGTCCCAATATCACGCCAACTGCATAATCACTGAGATCACACATTAGCTCAAAAAGCAAAGACCAATAAGTGGATTGCATGATAGGAGCAGAAGTTAAAAGACTGATAATCCTTTCAAATGATTTTTCACATTCTTACGTTTATTCAAATGTTGCATCTTTTAATATGAGGTTACACAATGGTCTGAATATGGTACTAAAATTCTTAATGAACAACCTATAAAATCCTGCATGTCTTAAGAAATAACAGATTTCCCTGAATGTTTTTGGTGGTGGCAATTTAGAGATTACCTCTATTTTTGTCATGTCAACCTCAATACCTTTAAATGACACAACGTGACCCAAAGTAATTCCTGGATTAGTCATGAAATGAAATTTTTCTCAGTTTAACACAAGTCATTTTACTTCACATCTTTTCAAAATATTTTCCAAATGATTTAAGCAATTATCGAAATAGTTCCCAAAACAACTATATCATCCATAAAGACCTCTATATAATGTTCAACCATGTCATTAGATATGCTTAACATGCATCGTCAGAATATTGATGGTTCCTAAATGCAAATGTTCTAAATGGACATGTGAATGTGGTCTTTTCCTGGTATTCTAAAGCAATGAGAATTTGATAATAACCTGAGTAACCATCAAGAAAGCAACAGCAGGGATGTCCTACTACTTTTTTCTAAAATATGATCAAGAAATGGTAAAGGAAAATGATCTTTTCTAGTGGCGTCATTTAGTTTTCTATAATCAATACATATAGGCCAACTAGATGGGATTTGAGTTATAATTGATTCTTCTTATCATTCTTTATGACCGTTATTCCAGACTTTTTAGGCACAACTTATGTAGGACTTATCCACTAAATATCAGAGATAGGGTAGATAATGCTTACATCAAGAAGTTTAATGACTTCTATTTTTACCACTTTTTTCATGTGAGGGTTCAATCTTCTTTGAAGTTGACGATATGTCCTAGCATTATCTTCTAAATGTATTCTGTGTGCACAGATCAAATGATTAATCCTTTTATGTCTTTTAAAGTCCATCCATTTCCAGTTTATGTTCTTTCAATATATTTAACAAATTACCTTCTTGATTGCTTGTATGGGAATAAGAAATTACCGCATGGTAAGTTTATTCATCTCCAAGAAATGCATACTTCAATCTTCTCACAAAGTCTTTAATTCCAATTTAGGTGCTTTATCATGTTTTTCTTCTTCCAGTGTTTCTGGTTCCTCCAAATTTTATTTTTCTCCATTATCTTATAGTACCTGTGTAGAATCAAGTAAAAAATCATTAGGAATATCTTAATCTAATTGCGTACTTGATTCAAGAAATTAGCTATATAAATTTCCATGGGATCAGATAAACTCCCCTGAATATGTTCTTCTAAATTTGGTTCAATTAGTTCCATACTCTTGTTTTCACTATCATCATCGTATGGTTGTTTGCACATGTTAAAAATATTAAAATCCAACGTCATATTGCCAAAGGACAAATTCATGATTCCATTCCTGCAATTAATTAAAGCATTAGTTGTTGCTAAAAATGGGCGACCAAGTATTACAGGAATTGGCTTATAACTGTTTGCTACATGTTGTGTTTCTAAGACAATAAAATCCACAAGATATATGAATTTATCGACATGTAATAACATGTCTTCCAAAATTCCTTTTCGGTACCTTGACCGATTTATCGGCAAGTAAAAGAGTAGTTGATGTTGGTTTTAACTCGCCAATATTAAGTTGTTGGTAAACCGAAAATGGAAGCAAATCGACACTGGCTCCAAGATCAAGCAAAGCATGTTCAATTTTTCGATTTCCAATACTACATTGAATAGTTGGACAATTAGGGTCTTTATATTTTAATGCATTATTTGTTGAGAGAATGAAACTTACCTGTTCAGCTAGAAAAATTTTCTTTCTTACCTGATGTCTTCGTTTAACAATGTACAAGTCTTTCAGAAATTTGACATAAGATAATATTTGTTGGATGACATCTAATAAAGAAATATTGACCTTCAACTGTTTGAATATTTCATATATCTATAGGGAATGGTTCAATTTTTTTACTTTTAATGCTTGAGGAAATGGAGGTGCATGAGAAAAATTGTTATCATCAAAGGTAGGTAATGGTTCATCAACTCGTTCCTTACCCTCTAAATCTGATTTATTTTCATGGTCACGAGGTTCAAGAATAGGTTTGTGGTGTAAATGTTCCTAGAACATGCCAAGATCGTCTAAGAGTGATTTGTGTGTGAATTAATCAAATGGAGTTGCGGAATACTCACATTGATCGATTGAAGTTCAAAACTTTTCATGGATGTTGAAGCTTCCAAGCCTTATTTGAGTGTTTCCAACACTTGGGTGAGTTTCCCTATCACCTCGATTCACTCCTTTATGTGCTAGTAAGAACAAAAGAAAGAAAAATTGCTCTCCAAGAGAAGCAATGGTGTTCAGCCAAGAGGTAGAGAGGAGAAGAGAGATGAAGATTTTGTTTCTTTGTTTTCTAAAAACAATTACCAAATCCCTTTTCCAAAAAGTGTATATACTTTACCAAAAGTAAAAGTCAAAGTGTGTAATACAAGTTTCATAAAAAAATCCACCAAAAACTTCTATCACCAAAAAGGTGACTTATGATGTAAGTTGGTGGGCCCCACTTTAAATTCAAAATTCAAGTGGGCTTGCTCAACACACTTCGGGCTCGGATTCGTTTAATCCGATTAAACGAATTTTCCGTCGCGACGTAATTAAATCCAATTTAATTAAATAATATTGCTTTGTAAAATTATTACTGAATTCGCTTATGAATTAATTCTAAATTAATTCGTTCGCATGAAACGAATTAAAATCCAATTTTAATTCCGCCTTGAAATCTAATTTCAATTAATATATCTAATATATTATTTTAGCCCAATTAAATAAATTAAATAGTAAAATCCAATTTAACTATTAAATTTATTTTACCGATTAATTCCAAATTAATCACGTTCTCTCTTCTCGACGAATTTAATCCCAGAAAAATTCTCTCTTATGATAATTAATTCCCAGATTAATTATTGCTGTAATTAATCCTAGATTAATTTTCTCTCTCATAATTAATCCCATATTAATTCTTGTTCGAGTCAAATGTCATCGGTGAATCTTTGGGAGGGGACCCAAGAGATCCCTGAATATGTTGGCAGTAAATACGGTCATCGGACTATCCGAACATGTGCGTACTCGGTACCATGTTCTTATCGATTTACAAGACATGGTTGGCTTCTAACAAAGCACCGTGCCTACCCAATTCTCCAGAAATATTCTTTTAATGAATATATAATCTTTGTCAGGCGTAGTATACGTAGTATTGCGTATTACGATCCAGTATCGGATGTCACATGCAAGGCGTGGGGCTGGAATTGTGTCTGCCTCGTACGAAGCATATATCGGATCACTGGCAACTAGTCTCTATAATCGGATAATCATGACCTAGTCATATAATCCCGATGACTGCAGTACTTAAGAGTACCAGTTCTGTATCCCTGCGTGATCATCATCTCCATATGACTGAAGTGATACTTCCATCTTGACATCACACCCAATACACTACGATTCTCAATATACCCAGAAGAGGTGTACACAGAACCTGTTAAAGCCCTGGACGACCAAAACCAAAGTATATTGATTGTCGCAAGTATTAGCGGTGCAAGTATCAGGTTAAGACCAAATACACCTACCCTGATTCGGACTTCCATAGACACATAGTCATACTACCAATGGAATTCCGAGGGGTCTATCAAGAGCGAAGCTGTTTCCGTACCATCGGTAAACACAACCTCTTATCACACTTGCATAAGTATCCAATACTTAAATATATGAGAACTATGCAGTTATGCTCTCATAACACGCACAAGTGTAATACTAGTCTATTCCGCATTATCGATGGCCAATCTCGATAATACTACGACTAGGGATATTTTAATGATTAAACCTTAGTGGATTAATACTGTCTCAAATCTTATTAATCTGGTACTAATCATATGGACTTTTATCATTTATATATCCCGGTAATCCAATTACAAATGATAAAAGAGCAATTTCCTTTGTCACATAGGTAATTTGTACAACAACACCATGTTCTGTAAAAATAGTGATGCTATGGGTCATAATTGTCCAACAATCTCCCATTTGGCCTATAGCCAATCACTCAAGTGTCTTACACTTGAACTATGTACGGGTCGCTCAAACTTCTGCTGAGAAATAGCTTTCGTCAGCGGATTTGCAAAGTTATCATCTGATGCGATTTATTCGATCATCACATCACCATGATGTATAATCCGAACGAATCAGATGAATAGTTGAAGTATATATTTGGATCGTTGATGAGACCATTAATTCTTTAGCCTGTGTTATAGCCTAGCTCAACTGCTAACAGAACTACTCCTAATCCAATTAGGATTATTAAGATCCAAAGTGCTTTTATTGCTGCCTCAGCTGTAGCAATATTCCGCTTTAGTTGTTTATTCAGCAACAGTATCTTGCTTGGAAGGTTTCCAGCTCACTGTTCCGTTATTCAAACTATATAGTACCCTAATTACGACTTACAGTCGTTTTTGTCGGTTTGGAAACTTGCAGCAGTGAATCTAGTCACTTCAAGTTCTCCATCTCCATAGCTCAAGAAAGCATCCTTAGTTCATCTAAGATACTTAAGGATGTTTTTAACATCAATCCAGTGACTATCACTTGGATTGGCCTGATTGTGACTCCATATGCTCAAAGCATATAAGACACCAGGTCGCGTACATTTATTTCAATGTACGAGTTCTCGAAGAGTGTCAACAACCTTTAGATCTATCCCAGCAGATCTTTATTCCTAGAATAAAGATTGTCTCTCCCAAGTAATCTACGGAGAATTTTCATGAAAGCCAAACTTTCACCGATTGTATTATGGGAATGTCATTTCCAAGAAATGATATATCATCAGTATTTAGGACAATCACTTTCAGTGCGCTCTCACTAACCTCTTTATATACACAAGAATCATTTTTGTTTTGAATTAAATCATATACCATTATGATTACATCAAAACGATAATTCCAAGAACGTAATGCTTGCTTTAATCCATAAATGGATCAAATTAACTTGCAAACCTTGTTTGCTTGTCTTGGTGCGACAAAACCGTCAGGTTGTTGTAAACATCCTCCAAAAGGTTTCTGTTTAAGGAAAGCGGTTTTGATGTTCAGCTGCCATATTTCATAAATGAAACATGCAGCATTAGCAAGCATTATCCAAATGGATTTAATCATGGCAACATGTAAAAGGTTTCATCGTAATCGACACAATGTTGATAACGATACCTTTTCGCTACAAGCCTAGCTTAGTACATTGGTATGTTGCCATCCATGTATGTCTTCCTTGAAGACATATATAGTACCATTAGGCACAATGTCTTCCGGTACAACAACCAATGTCCAAACTTGGTTGGTATACATGGAATCTATTTCAGACATCATGACACTTTGCCATAATAGGGAGTCGATACCTTGTATCACTTCCTCATACGCAGTCAGTTCGTCTTCCTCAATAAGATTGATATCTTCATGAGGTGAGATCAGAAACCCATACCCCCAGGTTGTTTTCTGACTCTCTCTGACTTACGTGGTTCTTGTGTATTCAAAGATTGTGGTACAGTTTCATCATTGATGAACTGTTTGTGTTCCGTGAGGATTCGGTGCCTGGAATAGTATTACTCCGATTTTCATCAAGTTTTACTTTCCTCCCACTTACCACTGCATATAGGTATTCCATTTCGGAAAATCGCATGGAGAGCAACAATTACATTGTTCTCTTGTGAGTTGTATAAATACTATACTTTGGTTACCCTAGGATAACCTACAAATTAGGCACTTATCCGATTTGGGTTCTAGTTTGGAATCATCCAAACATATGCCCAGCATTCCCAAATCTTCAGGAATTAGAAAACCTGGTTTCTTTCCTGTTCATATCTAATATGAAGTCTGTCAAATAGATTTTCATGGAACCTTATTCAAAATAGGTATTGCACTGTTTAATGCGTATCCCTTGAAGGAAAATGGTAGCTTAGAGTGACTCATAATTAACTTTATCATGTCCAACAAAATTTGGTTTCTCCGTTTGGACACACCGCTCAATTGAGGTGTTCCGGGAGGAGTCCACTGTGAAAGAATACTATACTCTTTCAAATAGTCAAGAAGCTTATTGCTTAAGTATTTTCCACCACAGTCTAACCGTGACGGTTTTCATACTTTAGCCGATCTGTCTGTCTACTTCGTGTCGAAACTCTTTGAATTTATCAAAATTTTCCGATTCGTGTTTCGAAAGAAACACATAACCATAACGCGATGTCACATCCGTAAAGGTTGCGAAGTATTCATATCTACCTCTAGCCTAGCTAGATATGGGCCCACTTAAATCACTATGAACGAGGGCTAACAGATCGATGGCACTTGTACTTTTACCAAGTAAAAGGTGTTTTATGCACTTTACCTAATAAACTAGATTCGTAGACATCATTTGAATTAGAATCAAATCCGTTCTAGTATCCACTCTTCAAAAGTGTGGCTATACGAGTCTTGTTTATGTGTCCCAGACAACAATGCCACAAATAAGTCTCATCTGATCAAATCAGTTTGAGCTATTTGTTTGTCATGTTATACGTTCGAGATTCATTTATATTCAAAATATAAATACTGTTATTCACATCTAATGTGTTTATATCAATATCATCTTTATAAAATAAAACACTTTAGTGTTCTAGAATATAAAAGTATACCCGCAATGAGTTATACTCTGATATAGAGATAATGTTTCTAGTCAAACTAGGTACATTATAACAGTTTCCTAATTTAAGTACATACCCATAAGGTAGTTCCTAAACTTAGGTTTCTACGGTTAAAACAGCGACTCTCGTCCCGTTTCCGACTCGCAGGTTGATCTCAACTGAAGTCAGTCTCCTGCTTATCAGCAGATCCCGCACATCAGTACATATCTATGTACCACACTTAGTATCAAAAATCTAATTTTGAAACCAGTAGTGAACATGTTTATGACAAACATATTTGAAGTCGGAGCCTTGCCCCGCCTTCACTTCCTTCATGTCTTCCTTGTCCATACGGCAGTCACGCATCCAGTGACCCCGTTTGCCACAGTTTAGGCAGACATTTTGGGATATGTCCTTTGTCTTCCCAGAAGACTGTGATTTTGCCTTTGCCACTTTTAGAAGCTCTGGCTCCGCTTCCTAGAGCATAGCCATCAACTCTCCAAGAGTTTACTCTTGGTTCATAATGAACCTGCCCCAGCTTTCGGGTAGAGACTATAAGATCAAATCCTTGGTAGTCTCGGCCACGTAGGTAATGCCCAGCTAACCTAGCTGATCGATGTCAGCAATCATCTGCGACACCTAGTGCTCGACAGATATACCCTCTGACATACACGAGCAAAAGAGCTTCTTTTGCAATTTGTACTTCTAAGATCTAAGAATAGATCTATGAAGATCTTTAATTTCATCATCATGATATAAGGATCTAATCCTTAATTCTGACGACGGAATTAAAGAGTCATTGCAGTAAGCATAATGGATTGAGCACTAAAGTTATCATCACATGAATCTTCCAAAGATCATGTTCTACTATTTGCTCAACTCCGGGCTCAAGCCAAATAGGTTTTTCTATCAAATAGAGTAACTTCTTAGTTCACAGGACTATCCTGAGGTTCTATTCCCAATTTGAAAATTAAAGCCGTTTAAAGACATTTTTACCCAGTTTTTATTTTAAACGCTAATCTTTCATTTATCTTGATTGCTATAGTCCAACTATCCAATCAACGATTTCAGGTACTATTGAATAAAATGATTACTATAGTCTAACTATATAATCAACTATAATTTGATTGGTTAAATTCAAATATATTGATTACTATAATCCAATTATATAATCAACTATAATTTGAAGTAGTTTGAATACAGTCCAATTGTTTAATTAAAACAACAATTAAATATTATTCCAACTAATATATTTAAATTAATGATGAAAAATTGAAATGAGCGCGTATTGGCAAGTATCTAAACGAAATTGCAAATTTAATACTTGCCTCCCACTATTTTTCGGCGAGCCTCTAACCCTCTGTTGAGTACTCGGGAAACCTTGTTTCCTAGTGGGCTAGGATCCCGTTAAATAACACACAACCATGACTTTGGCCAACAAATTGTATGAAACTTAAGTAGGTAGATCTCTAAGATCAATTGGATCTCATCCAATTCCTAGATCCAGTAGGTGGACATCCAAGTCCGAAACATATATCTAATATATGCCAATATATCCAATATATTCCCTAACATTTTTCCTCTGAATCAATTAAGCCTTGGCTTTGGCACAATAAACTTAATGATTCCAGTTAAGCGGGACCCATTGACCTTGGAAAGCTTCGTAATCGATGTCGATGGACAAGAAGTGATCTTGACTTTGGCCAACAAATCACAACTTGGACAAGACATCCGATATGGAACAAAGCCTTCATGATTCAAACACATCCGCGATGGACAAAGGTCTTGACTTTGGCCAACAAACCAGTGCCAATCTTGGATCTTGAGAATGAATCATTCAATGGAAGGAAAAACGCTTAATATTTGTTAAGGGTTTTTCGCGTAATTGGCAACCAATTAATTATCTTTGATTAGGTCTCATCATACACCCTTAAGCATGCATTCTAAAAG
The DNA here is from genome assembly GCA_019454045.1 of Zanthoxylum bungeanum. Lineage (NCBI taxonomy): Eukaryota > Viridiplantae > Streptophyta > Magnoliopsida > Sapindales > Rutaceae > Zanthoxylum > Zanthoxylum bungeanum. The sequence goes on from SKCR01038593.1 coordinate 32,495, forward strand.
CATAATAAGGCGCGATAAATAAAGTAATAATGATATGCGGATGTATATTTAAAACAACTTGTTCCTAGAACAAATCTCTCCATTTCCTCTCTCCCGCTAGCACAAATCTTACTTCTACCCAATTACATAACACTTCTAAAGAAACCTCATTTACATTGAGGGGAATAAGTGAGAAGAGAAATACAAAGAATCAATAGGTAATAGGCTGGACACGCAGGTCCAATTTAATAAATTCTAAATTTATTACAACAATTTCCAAAATTGCCCTCACCCATCTTATATCCATCCGATATACATTATTCATATATCACATCCATGTATTCACACAAAGCATGTTATCAATCAATCTAATCCAATTAATTAATCTGAAGTTAATGACCATCCAATGTTCAAACAACGATTTGATTTGCGCGAGTCCAACTCGTTTTAAGAATAAGTGCTCAAAGTACGAATCCTTAAATTATATCAAACTACAATATTAAATCCAATTTAATTTGTATTCAATACTAATTCTTTATTTAATTCCAAATTAAATAATTACACTTTATTAATGAGCCTTTACGACTTAGATTCTAAATCTAATCTTTACGGGTCTCAAAGCCCAATTAACATCCAATGTCATTTTAATTAAAGTCCAATGGGCTTTCAATTAATTTATAACGCATGGACTTTGGCAACCAAAGCCCAATATGGAATCACCCTTTTGCCAAAAATCAATTTAGGCCCATTAGGCCCAATTAAAATATTAAAGGTCTATTTTATTATATTTGGACTTTATGGAAATGGTTTTAGGCCCCATTAGATCCAACCAATTCACCTAAACCAAACTTGGCCCAACCAAACCCATTAAGCCCAAATACAACTTTATTAGCCCAATTCCAAATTTAGCCCAACTAATTAAATTCCAATATTCCCAATATCACAATTTAATTAACTAAAGTGTATTAGCCATAATTAATTAGTCAAATTAACATTTCCAAAATATCAATTTACTTAATTAATCATGCATATCATCATCAACACATATCCAACATTATTGAATCAAAAATCATCTCATTTCAATGCTTACTAGCTCACGGCATTTTAGGGTTTTATAAATCGATTTCGATTTCAATCCAATTAAATCATTAATCAATTTAACCCAAGTCTTTAAACTCATCCAATGATCAAAAGAACAAAAAATACCATGACATTAGGGCACTACACACATTCGGCCAAGCCAAATTTTTGGGGAAAAAATAATCCAATTCAATTTTCATCAAATTGATCATGCATAACTCCAAGTTATCATCATTCAAGCATACTCAATCAATCAATTTTATCAAATCATGCTCAAATCAATTTTACCCAAATTTTACCCTAATTCAATTTCATGCTTAATCAAGGCTCTGATACAATTGTTGAGTTTTCTAGGTCAAACCAAGATCATATTAAGCGATGAAAAGTGCGAATACAACAAAGTAAAGTTGCGGAAATACTCACTTTGATCGGTTTTTGGATGCGATGAACACATAAATTTCTTCATGAGACTCTCGGTCGAGCTCCTCTTTGTCCTTCTTGAGATGTTCTTCAAGCTCCAAGCTTTGAAAAAGGATTCCATGCTCATGAATGGGTTTCCCTATCACCTTTGTGTGACCCCTTGGATGTGCTAGCATCATTGAAAAATTTGCCACAAATCTTTCTTTAGCTTCTTTTTGCTCTCGGCCATGAGAGGAAATTTTAGAGAATAAGTCACCTTGTGCCATGAGATGAGGGAGAGAGAGAGAAGAAAAAAATGAGTTGTGTGTTGTGTATTTTGATTTCAAAAATCAAATACAAAAAATCAATTACCAAATTCAAAAAAGGTACAAGGCATTAAAGCCTTCCAACAACTCACATCACTCACAAAAGTGACATCCATCACATCACTCAAAGTTGATGTGACTTCCATCACAATAATGACTAATGATGTGATGCGTGATGTGACTTGTGGGCCCCACTTGATTCGAAATGCGAGTGGGCCCGCAAACACTCCCGGGCTCGGGTTCGCTAATTCCGAATTAACGAATTTTCCGTTGCGACGTAATTAAATCAAATTTAATTAAATAATTATGCCTAGCAAAATTACTATTCACGTCGCTAGCGAATTAATTCTAAATTAACTCGTTCGCCCGAATTAAAATCTAATTTTAATTCCGCGTCGAAATCTAATTTCGTTTAATATATCGAATATATTATTTTATCGATTAATTCCAAATTAATCTTTCTATCTTTAAATAGTATTTTATCCCAGATAAAATATCTCCGTAATTAATCCCAGATTAATTTTCTCTCTTATATTTAATCCCAGATTAATTATGCTCGAGTCATACGTCATCGGTGAATCTTCGGGAAGCGACCCATGAGATCCCTGGATATGTTGGCAGTAAATCCGGTCGTCGGACTATCCGAATACGTACGTACCTAGTACTACGTTTTTACCGATTTACAAGACATGGTTGGCTTCTAGAAAGCACCGTGCCTACCCAATTCTCCAGAAATATTCTTAAAGGAATATATAATCTAGATCAGGCGTAGTATAAGTAGTATTGCGTATTGAGATCCAGTATCGGATGTCACGTGTTAGGCCTAAGGCTGGAATTGTGTCTGCCCCATACGAAGCACATATCGGATCTCTGGTAATTAGTCTCTATAATCGGATAAACATGACCTAGTCATATTATCCCGATAGCTGCAGCATATAAGAGCACCAGTTTCGTATCCTACGTGACCATCATCTCCATATGACTGAAGTGATACTTCCATCTTAACATCACACCCAATACATTTCGATTCTCAATATACCCAGAAGAGGCGTACACAGAACTTGTTAAAGCCCTGGACGACCAAAACCAAAGTATGTTGATTGTCGCAAGTAATAGCGGTGCAAGTCTCAGGTTAAGACCAAATACACCTACCCTGATTTGGACTTCCATAGACACATAGTCATACTACCAGTGGAATTCCGAGGGGTTTATCCAGAGCGAAGCTGTTTCCGTACCATCGGTAAACACAACTTCCTATCACACTTGCATAAGTATCCAATACTTAAATATATGAGAACTATGTCGTTATGCTCCCATAACACGCACAAGTGTAATACTAGTCTATTCTGCATTATCGATGTCCAATCTCGATAATACTACGACTAGGGATATTTTAATGATTAAACCTTAGTGGATTAATACTGTCTCATATCTTATTAATCCGGTACTAATCATATGGACTTTTATCATTTATATATCCCGGTAATCCAATTACAAATGATAAAAGAGCATTTTCCTTTGTCACATAGTTAATTTGTACAACAACACCATGTTCTGTACAAATAGTGATGCTATTGGTCATAATTGTCCAACATTTACCATTCTCCATATACACAGCCAAAAAAATATTAATCAACTCATTTTTTCCCACAACAGTCATAAGTGCAGTTGAGAATAGAGTCATATTTTTGTCCTAAAATTTTATCAGAATTCACACCTTTTTATAGCAATGGAATAATTTTTCTGATTTTTCTCTTTGATTTTTGATTTTTTTTATTTATATACAATATCTTCCATCTTTGTAGCGAGTGTTAGGTCGGTGGCTCCCAAACCAATTGGCTTTAGGGCACCAAGTGTTAAAACACCCTTACAGACTTAATTACTCAGACTTCAGATATATATATTTTTGCAGCATCTTTGATCCATGTAGCGAGCTTTGGGCTAGTGACTCCCAAACCAGTTGGCTTTAGGGCACTAGGTGTTAAAACACCCTTACAGACTTAATAACTCGGATATCAGACGTTTTTTTTTTACTCCATCACTTTTTGAGATGCTTCCTCCAATTAAACTAGAGCACTGAATATTACAAACTTTTCAATTATAGCTCATGTCCGTATGTTACTATGCATGTTGATAATACCTGCTAACTGAGCATATGAAGATCCATTTTACTCAGTATATGGAGAATTCACAAATTAAATAATTCAAAAGGAAATAAACAAAATTAACTTGTTCCGAATTAGGTTTAAGATACGTCTCAGGAGTGGAAACTCCTTACTCAGATATCTCTTACCAATTTCACATTTTTAGTTAAAATAAAAATAAAAATAAAAACAAAAAATTTTTATAATTTTTGAAAAATTTTCAATTTTTTGTGTTTTTCGAAAAATTTTGGACTAAAAATAAAAACAACACACCATTAAAAACAAGATACTAATAAACTAATTTCCTCCCCCAAACCTAAATGAGACATTGTCCTCAATGTCTGAAACAGTAGAAGAAGAGCTTGGAAGATAGTACCTGGTTAACTGAAATTCTACACGAAAAGTTAAAGGTTAAGATCCAGATTAATCCGACTCCTCTTACCACGATCGTCCTCGGACCAATTTATCTTTGAAAGGATAGGGTCAATTTGTGGTTCATAAGCTAAGATTTGGTCAATTAGATCCGGAGCAGTTCTGGCAGTAAAGATGAGTTCTTTCATAGGTTTTGACACGAACCCATTTCTCCGAGCATCATCAAGAATCACACAAAGAAAATCATAAAATCCTTCAACGTTGTACAGTCCAAGCGGTTTCTGGTGTATGTTCAGGTTCGCCCAAGATAACACTGTAAAAATTTCCTCCAATGTATCCAAGCCACCTGGCAAAGCAATAAAAACATCAAAACGGTTAATCATTTCTACCAGTCGTTCAGACATACCTGGCATGATCAGTTCCTCTCCTTTTGATGGTTTAATAAGATTTGCCTCTCCCAAAGGTTTTGGGATGATTCCCAAAACGTGACTGCCTCCTTCCTGTACAGCTTTTGAAACGATCCTAATTAGTCTAAAATTGCCTCCGCCATATACTAAGTGCATATTTCTTGCAGCTAAGACTCGACCCAATTCCTGTACTGCCTCTACGTATTGTGGTTTAACACCAACACTAGTACCGCAAAACACACAGATGTTTTCAACTCGTCTTCTTGAAGTGGCTTCCATGTTTTACTCTGGATGTCTTCAAAAGTGAAATGATGAGTTGAATTTATAATACCTGAAAAGGGTGAGTAAAATAATAGCACTAGTACCTGCCAAATGAAAATTATTAGTTAAACAGTAAAATAAATCGTGATAGTAAAAAATGTATGGATCCTGTCGGAGAAAATAAAAGAAAACAACAAAATAAATCACAATTATTAGGAAAAGACAAAGAGATATAATATGTACAAGAAAAGTATCGGCTTGATTGACGTCTATGCGTCAGGGACAAGCTTCCCATCCAATTTTCTTATAAATTGGCAAACATGGTCTTTTTGAGTCAGATTCCCAAGACTTAACTGTTGTCTTTCTTTTTGGAATTGTGTATGCAATTTGTGAATAGCTATATGAACATATCCACTGGGATGCGTCTCAAGAGTCGAAGATATATTATCTACAGACTTCTTACTCAAGTCATCCCTAATGAATTTAATTTTGTCTTCGCGATTATCAGACACCATTCCTAAAGAATGACAATGAGTATTGCAATTCCAGCGTGCACATTTGTAACAAACACTCATTTGCTTAGCTCTACGTTTCTTTGCATAGGTGCTTCTTCCAAAACCAGGCAGATGTGAAATAAAAGAGTCAGAAGACTCACCTGCCAATCGGACTCGTGCTTCAATTACCCAACAAATGTCATTAGGAACACCATGGATCGTTAGTAGTCTCATCCGTTCCAAGCGAGCTTTGTAGACTTTCATCAGAGAGTTTTGAGAGTGAGAAGGAAATTGCTTGTGAAGATTAGCGAGAGCTTCTTCCATCGTGAAATGACTTTACCTGTAAAAGTTAAACACACAAAAATAAAACACACCAGATCACAATATATATAAAAATTGCATGGGTTGCCTCCCTGCGAGCGTTAAGTTTAACGTCGTCAGCTAGATGTTACTTCTCGAACGTTAGGCTGGATCTAAAAGTGTGACACTTTCTTTTTTTTGCTCAAATGATTCTCCCCAGTAGTGTTTAACACGCTCTTTTTTAACCTTGAAAGTTTTGTTGGAGTCTGGATCATGTATCTCAACGGCTCTGTCTGGTAAGACCTTGGTGATCACAAATGGACCTGACCACCGTGATTTTGGCTTCCATGGGAAGAATTTCACCCTTGATTTGTTTAACAGTACCTTCTGCCCTGGTTCCAGTTGTATGCGCACTAACTTCTCATCCTGTCTTTTCCTTGCCTTTTCTTTGTACAATTTGGCATTCTCAAAAGGCTGATTGTGAAATTCCTCCAATTCGTTGAGCTGGTGGAAATTTTTCTCTTCTGTTGCTTGTAGTGCAAGAATAGGCTTCTTCAGTACGCAGTGCGCTTCATCTTCAGGCTCCACATGCAATTGACATGCTTTAAGTTTATCAGCAGAACTTTGCATTGCATTGGAGTTCTGAATGGTACTGTGTATCACATCAAGTCTGAAACATTCCTCATTCTTTTAATCATCTGGGAAATCCATGGCCTTGAAAACATTGAATGTTACTTCTTGGTCATGTACCCTCATGGTTAATTCTCCTTTTTGTACATCAATAATGGTTCGACCTGTAGCCAAGAATGGTCTCTCGAGGATGATTGGCACGTTTGCGTCTTCCTCCATATCAAAGACAATAAAATATGCTGGGAAAATGAATTTGTCAACCTTTACCAGCACATCCTCAACTACGCCTCTTGGAAATACGAGCGTTCTATCAGTAAGTTGTAGAGAGACTGAAGTTGGCATTGTTTCTCCAATCTGAAATTTCTTGAAAATAGAAAAAGGCATCAAGTTAACACTAGCACCTAAATCACATAAAGCTTTACCAAAGTCATGTTATCCTATGGTGCAAGGAACAGTGAAACTGCCAAGATCTTTCAATTTTAGAGGAAACTTCCTCCAAAATTAAAAGATCTTGGCAGTTTCTTCTGAATGATAGCGCTGTATTTTTCTGATAATGCTATTGTCTCGTAATCTCCCAATCTCCGCTTTCGTGAAAGAATGTCTTTCATGAATTTGGCACAGCTGGGCATTTGTTCCAACGCTTCTGCCAATGGAATGTTGATATGCAGCTTTTTGAACACCTCCAGGAATCGAGCAAACTGCTTGTCCAGTTTATTTTTCTGAAGACGCTAAGGAAAAGATGGAGGTTGAGTGATCTGTTCATTTTCATTTGCTTCTTTTTCCTTCATCTGTTGTTTTGTTTCTTTTGGAACTTCCTCAACAGTTGTTTTGGCTCCAACATCTTTGTTGATTTCAGTACCACTTTTTAATATGATGGCATGACATTGCTCCTTTCCCATGTCCCTCGAATTTGGTTCAGTGTTGCTAGGAAGGTTACCTAGCGGTCTGTAACTCTGAGCATTGGCCAGTTGTCCAATTAAATTCTCCAGTGCTTTAATAGAAGCAGATTGACTTTGAATTAATGCTGCTTGGGATTGAAACATAGCATCATATCTTGCTGCTTGAGAGTCGTGTTTTGCTTCTATCTTTTTCAAGTGGGTCAACACTTCTGTTATTCCTGATTCATTTGTCTGCTCCTGGCCTTTGTTCTGTTGCTGGAATCCAGGTGGTGGATTGTTCATTTACCCTGAATTGTTGCTCCATGTGAAATTGAGATGATTCCTCCACCCTGGTTTATAGGTGTTGGAATATGGATTGTTCCCCTGTCTGTTGAAATTGTTGACATAATTCACCGTCTCTTTATATTGGTTTGAAGATTCTGACTCAGGTGCTCCTCCAAATGGTGAACTTGTGGATCCACAATTAACCTTCATGTTAAGAGTTTCCAGATTTTTGTAAATCTGATCCAGCTTGGCATTTAGTGCTGTGTTGGCTCCAACTTCATAAATTCATGCAATTCTTTGGATCATGCTCATTTTTGTTGGCCATAAAGAATTGTTATTGGCCATTTCTTCAATTAAGTCCCAGGCCTGATCTTCTCATTTTGTCATCAAAGCTCCTCCAGCAGCAGCATCAATTGTGGTTCTCATTATTCCAGAAAGTCCATTGTAGAAGGTTTGGACTTGTAGCCACTTTGCGATCTCATGATGATGACATTTCCGGAGTAAATCTTTGAATCTTTCCCAAGCTTCGTAAATGGATTCTGAATCTTGTTGCACGAAGGATGTGATGTCATTTCTCAACTTTACAGTTCTGGCTGGTGGAAAGTACTTTGCAAGGAATTTGGTGGCTAGAGTGTTCTAAGTTGTGATGGAACCTGCTGGTAACGAATGTAGCCAAGCTTTAGCTCTGTCTTTCAGGGAATATGGAAAAACCTGCATTCTCATTTCTTCTTCAGCTGCTCGGTTGTAATTGAAAGTACCACAAACTTCCAGGAAGTTGCTGATATGGGCATTAGGATCTTCAGTTGCATTTCCCCCAAACTGTATTGACTGCTGAATCATCTGGATACATATTTTGATGTCACACACATTTGCTGGTAAATGAGGAAGTACAATACAGGAAATGAATCCGTCAACCACCGAAATGGTTCTGTCTCGAATGTGAATCGGTGGTGCAACGTTCAAAGGTTAAGGTTCCATATTGACTAAAGCTTCTTGGCCTTCTCGCCTTTCCCTTCTCAACTGTCTGATGGTTCTTTCAATTTATGGGTCAAGCGGTCGGAGTTCAAAGCTTCTGGTTCGTCTCATGTAGTTTCTGAGAACCTGAAACACAAGAAAACAGAAATAATAAGTAAAAAAAAATAGATACAAGTAACGTATCTAACCCCAAAACTAATAGTGAAAGATAAATAAGTCCCCGGCAACGGCGCCAAAAACTTGACCGGTGCTTACACACACGCGTATAACGCAAGCGCACGTATCGTTCAAGTAGTATAAAAAGTATCGATCCCACGAGGACCTAATACCTAATCTATTAATTTTATGAGGTCAAATGATTACCAGTATCTAACAGGTTGATTGATTGATTTGAAATGGTGATGATTCTAAATTTAAAAACAAGTAAATAAAATTGCACAAAAGTAGGTTTAAGAAAATTCAATATTAGAAAACTATCTAGGGTTGTGAATCTTTCTAATAGCTTTTAAAAGATGAAGTGGTTATTTCATGTTTGTATAATAAATCGGTTTACTAACCTGGAACACTAAATTATACGAAAGCCTCTGTCGATGGTCAGACGCAAATACCCAGTATAACCCAATTGAACCATATGTCTATGTCAACTAAATTACCTGGATTCATTAAGTTTAAGTTCCAATTATGGCTACCCCCGCCCGACAGGTATATGTCTATCCTGTAAGGAAATCTATTAAAGGGTTATCTATCCTCAAGGAAGATCGTGGGCTATTAAGTTTAAGGCTGAAACCTAAAATTCCTTTGTCAAGTTTATTTTAGATTTACCAGATTAATCTTATTAGTGGCCAATTAACAAGACCCATTAAGCTTAAGACTTAATAAGTAAACCTTTAAATTACCCAAACTATAAAATAACCCCTTATAAACCAGTGGTATTAGAATTCATCACAACCCCAGATAACTAACTTAGTTACAACACATAACTAGGGCTAGTAAAAACTTAAAAGTAAAAGACATAAAGTAAAAATACTGAAAAGTAATTGCGGTAAAGTAAAAGCTGAAAAGTAAATTACAATAAAATAAAATGCTAAGGTAAAATGATCAATTTTACTACTACTAATTTAGATATCTCCCTTAATATAATATATTAACTTGTGATTATTTTACCAACCAGCCATATATACGGTAACCTAATTAAGTCAAATTAAGTCTAACCAGCCATAAAGGCGGAACCAAAATAAACCTGTCATATAGGCGGTAAGAAAATTTAATTACCAACCGACCAATCTGGCGATATCCTTGCTTAGTCAGGTTTAAACCAGATTAAAATGAATTACCAACCGACCAATATAGCGGTATCCTCATTAAGTCAAATTTTAAATAGTGAATATATTATATTTAAGGGAGATTAATCTAAATAGCAATAGTAAAAGAATTACCTTTCACCCTAGCAGGGGGAAGTTACCTCCTCATGTTGAATAGTAAAAACTGTAAAAGTAAAAAAATTAAATTACTATTATTACAGAACGTAATTAAAATTAATTACAAAACTAAAATTTAAAGGAAACTAGATAGAAAACTCCATATTTACATCAGAGAATTCAGAGAGGAAGGTACATCTGAAACTGAAATTTCGAGCTCTATTTATAGGTGTACATAAGTGCCACGCGTCGCGACGCATAGGTTTCTTCTTGCGTCGCGACGCGCTGACGTGGCAGCTTCTGATTGGTTGGCTTCAGATTCTTATCTGAAACATGGCGATTGCGGATAAGGTGATAAGGTGACACGTGGCAAGGCAGCTGGCACTCAATGATTATGCTTACATGGTACAGACGTGGCGACACGTGGCGATAGTGACTGTCGACACCATAGAATGATGACACGTGGCATGCTGTGATTGGTTAATGATGATGTGGCGGTGATGTGGAAAATTGACTCGGTCAACTGGTGATGTGGACGATGACGTGGCTGACAGGTGGAGTGACACGTGGCGACACATGGTGATGGTGATTTTCGGCACCGTAGGATGATGACACGTGGCACGGTGCACGTTAGCCGATCGATTGTGATGGTGGCACGCGGCACGACGCACGTTAGCAAAGTCAAACTTCTCAGATTCTGACACGTGGACCCGGCGCACGTTAGCAGACTTGCGGCGCACGTTAGGCGTCGCGACGCAGCCTGCACATCGCGATGCGCAAAATGACGAAAATGCCATTTTGTCTGTTTTTCACTATTTTGGCCCCAAATCACCTCCAGAATGTCCTGAAACTTTATTTATCTACAAAATAACACAAAACACATCAAAATATTCACAAAACTCAAGAAACTATACAAAATATTAAGTTAAATGAGTGAGAAATAATGATATAATTACCACTCATCAACAATATTAATCCACTAAGGTTTAATCATTAAATATCCTTAGTCGTAGTATTATCGAGACTGGACATCGATAATGCAAAATAGACTAGTATTACACTTGTGCGTGTCATGGAAGCGTAACAACATAGTACTCATATATTTGGGTATTGGATACTCATGCAAGTGTAATAGGAGGTTTTGTTTACCGATGGTACAGAAACAACTTCGCTCTGGATAGACCCCTCAGAATTCCATTGGTAGTATGACTATGTGTCTATGGGAGTCCGAATCAGGGTAGGTGTATTTGGTCTTAACCTTAGACTTGCATCGCTAACACTTGCGACAATCAGTATACTTTGGTTTTGGTCATCCAGGGATTTAACAGGTTATGTGTACGCCTCTTCTGGGTATATTGAGAATCATAGTGTATTGGGTGTGATGTCAAGATGGAAGTATCACTCCAGTCATATGGAGACGAAGATCACATAGGATACGAAACTAATACTCTTAAGTACTGCAGTCATCGGGATAATATGACTAGGTCATGTTTATCCGATTATAGAGACTAGTTACCATAGATCCGATATGTGCTTCGTACGTGGCAGACACAATTCCAGCCCCAGGCCTAGCATTTGACATTTGATACTGGATCGCAATACGCAATACTACGTATACTACACCTGACACAAATTAAATATTCCTTAAAATAATATTTCTGGAGAATTGGGTAGGCACGGTGCTTTGCTAGAAGCCAATCATGTCTTGTAAATAGGTAAGAACGTGGTACCGAGTACGCACGTGTTCGGATAATCCGACGACCGGATTTACTGCCAACATATCCAGGGATCTCATGGGTCGCTTCTTGAAGATTCACCGATGACGTATGACTCACACAGAATTAATCTGGGATTAATTATGAGAGAGAGAAAATTAATCTAGGATTAATTACAGAGAATTTTATCTGGGATAAAATTCAACTAATAGAGAGAGAACGATTAATTTGGAATTAATCGATAAAATAATATATTCGATATATTAAATGAAATTAGATTTCATAGCGGAATTAAAATTAGATTTTAATTCGGGCGAACGAATTAATTTAGAATTAATTCGCGAGCGACTTTAATAGTATTTTTGCTAGGCATAATTATTTAATTAAATTTGATTTAATTAAGTCGCAACGGAAAATTCGTTAATTCGGAATTAACAAAACCGAGCCCGGAACGTGTTTGTGGGCCCACTCAAATTTTGATTTCAAGTGGGGCCCACACAAGTCACATCATCTAGTCTATCTCATCACCTTTTTGGTTGATGGAAGTGGTTAGGTTGTTGGTGACTTGTTTAACACACTAGCTTGATTTGTGATTTACTTTTACCAAACTTTGATTTTTGTATATGTCTTTTGTTTTTGGAAAATAAAAAACAAGTCAACACTTCACTCTTTTTTTTCCTCTTCACCGTGAGCCTCTCTCTCTCATTCTTCTTCTCACTTTACCGAGAACAACAAGAAGATAAGGAAGAGTTTTGTTGCAAAATTCATCCTAAGCTAGCACTTAAAGAATCATACAAAGGTGATAGGGAAACCTCTCCCATGAGTTTGGAATTCATTCACCTAGCTTGGAAGCTCAACATACATCAAAGAAAGGAGCTTGGAGCAACTTCTCAAAGGAAAATTTTTATTATCTACACATCCTTAGCCAATCAAAGTGAGTATTTTCCGCTACTTTACTTTGCGTATTCACATCATTTTATGCTTAAAGATCTTGGTTATTGTTCTTAGAGAACCCAACGTCACATCCCAAACCAACAGTCAGAGGATATTCAATTCTACGCATATTCAATTCTAAGTTGATCAATGACTATTTTCTCTATATTAACAGCACACAAAAGTCATCATTACGAGTTATCTAACGTCGACAATATACTCTCAGGCAATACTGCAGCAGAAGACCAACACATAAAATGAATTTACCAGTCACAAATGAGTTCGTAAATCACACATAGAAGAAGCATGACTGGATCTATATGAGAGTTGACAAAACACAGTCTCTAGGCTCAAAAATCGTAAAATAATAAAGAACAACAATCATCAATTTTATTAAACGTTAAAAAGGTTCATTCAAGAATCAACAACATAAATATAAGAAGTTTAAATACAAGAGTTCATCATTAGCTTTGCCTAGGAGATTAGTTCTCCATGCAGAGTAGAGAGATAACCTAAATAGATCAGAGAGACGACATGTTCTTCTTTGAAGCTTTTTGTTCTTCCCTCTCAATCTTGTGTTTGTGGCTCTTTTTGTGTGTTTCTCATTTGTTTCTCTCTGATTTTCTCTTCTCTTTAGGGTTTGGACGAAGTTGGGTTTATATAGAAAAGCCTCGGAGTCATTATACACGTCAAACACATCAAAATCAAGGTTTTAGGGTGTTCCTGGGCACCGCGGCGCTGGTCTTTGGGCGCCGCAGCGCCCAAATCTCGGGTACAATGTATGGGACTGGTTTTTCTAAGGGCACTGCGGTGCAAATAACTTGGGCGCCGCGGCGCCAGTGACTACAATTTACTAGATCTCATCAAGTACATGTAAATCGATATATTATGTGCCTCGTAAGTCTTTCTAGATCAAACGTTACAACATTTTTAAATTTAGTACGCGGCTGATGCTCGTTTTGCCGTTTCTTGCGGCCGATACTCTCGCGCGCGTCTGATACGTCTGTTAGGCTCCGAAATATGTTCAATTGCTCCATTCTCCTTGATCCATTGTTTCCTAATAAAAAATCACAAAATGAACTCTAATTAGTATTAATTATATGATAATTAAGCTGAGTTAGCGAGGTTCAAAGTACACTTTCGTGCACTTATCACAACCCCCAACCAGCTTATTGCTAGTCCCTAGCAATTCAAGCGTAAAAATAAAATAAGAACTAAATAAATAAATAAAAACTATCTAAGCCAATTTCGTAGGGATCACGATTGCATTTAGTGTATGCAATAAACCCTTAAACCCATAGGTGTCCATAGTGGACGAGTTATAGTCTCGTGAGGGCTTACAACGAAGACACCCACAAACATCATGCAAAACATATGCAGACATGCAAACTGAAAATAAAAAAACAAACTAGTCCCAATAATTACACATATTTTTGTCCTCAAAGAATGCCTAGTAACGAAACCAGAGAACCTTCAAAATACTCAACGTAACTCAAATCCAAGGCCTTGAATAAATCATCTAAGTCAGACTCACAGTGTGTGTGTGTAAAGGTTCATTCACAGCTTGACTCCTAGGTAAGCCATCTTAATGATTTCATTTAAAAATTGGGATCGATGGGTCAAACCAACCTAGATATCTCAATTAAGCATTGTAATTGCTTTTCTGCGCTCAATATGGTATGATTTTATTTTTCTTTTCTTTTCTTGTCTCTTTTTGCTTTTCTTTTTGAACTTTTTCTTTTCTTTTTTTTTTTTTAACACACCTACCCTTTAAGGTAGCATTTCTCCTCATGGTGGTCCTAATACTCGCCTATGGGTCACTCTTATCGGTTATATGTGGTTTAATTTCTTTCTTTCGAGACTTTTATTTTTATTTCTAAACATACCACACATCATAACACAAGCAAATCAGGATAGACATATAAGCAAACGGTCATTCATCGACATGCAATTTCTTCAACTAGTCACCTTGCTAACTACTTAGGTTTTCACTGCTAAAAACCCATAATTAAGTGCTTACAAGTCTAACCTAGATCAATTACTCAAAACATCAGATAAAAGTATATTAGGAACTCAAACAATATCATCATAGGACTTATGCTTAACTATTGAGGATTAAAAACAAACAAAATAAATTTTTTTTAATTTTTTATCTTTAATATAAAATGTATTATCATGCGCATACATACACCCCCACACTTAAAACTTGCATGGTCCTTAATTTAAGATAAATATAAAGGAAAAAGATTAAGGAGCAACACTACTAGGCGCGTTGATCAGGTTCTTGCTGGTGAGACTTTAGTTGTGTGGTTGTGTAAGTTGTGCTAAAACCTGCATAAATACTTATGCAAACAATAAAATAAAACATGAAATTAGTACACAATAAAATAAAACTAAAGTAAATAAAATAAAATAAAATAAAGTAAATGCAGATGCAAGGGTTGCCTCCCCGCTAGCGTTAAGTTTAACGTCTTCAGCCAGATGTAACCACATAAGTTGTCATGGTGGTTTCCATATAGCGAACTGATGAAGGCATGAGAGAGAATGCTTGTCTAGCTGTGGCAGTTTATCCATTGATCCTCCAAGATCTGGAGATTGTTGAAATTTTTGGCTGCTCATAAGGTAAAGTTGGCTCAACCTCCCTTTTAATCTCCCATGTATCATTTTTAATTGAGCCCTAATTTTCCTTTTCCTCCTCTTACGGTTCTTTGGGGGTAATTTCAGTTCAGGAGGATTTAATTCATGATGCATAGAAACTGCTTCGGGCAGGACTATTTCTAGTATGTATGAGTAATGGCACTCATCATCACCCTGTGGTTGTTTTTCAACATGAAAAAAATGTTAAGTGCTTGAGGAAAGGGTACCCTAACTGGGAAATGTGGCACTTGTTCTTCCTGAGATGTATTAGCACTATTATTCGATATATTATGGACCTCGTAACGCTTTCTAGATCAAATGTTACCGCATTTTTAAATTCAGTGCGCGGATGATGCTAGTTTTGCCGCTTCTTGTGTCCGATGCTCTCGTGCGCGTCTGATACGTCCGTTAGGCTCCAAAACATGTTCAAAACAGCTCACGAGGGAAAACTCACATCATCGGGCTATCATTAGAGAAACAAGGCCTCGAGGGAGAAACTCTAACCCCGAGCAATCACAAGTCAACTAGAAAAAATGGAATGAACCCTCATTGCGCCATCACATAGTAATAGGATCTTGGCGGGACGTAACCCAGACTCGAGCCGATGAAATAACTTGGCCACAGGGGAAAGATATGTCATTGTGCCACTCAACACTTGGCCATGGTGAAAAACTCTAACCCCATGCCAACAAAGATAATAAGGTGCCAATGGCACATAATGGGATGCCAGACACCACGGGGGAGAATCGAGGTCAATATACCCGATGACATATAATGGGATGGCCAGATTCCACGGGGGCATTCTCCCTCCCCGAGGTCGGCATACCCGATGATACAGAATGAGATGGCCAAATGCCACGGGGGCATTCTCCCTCCCCGAGGTTGGCATACCCAATGGTACAGAATGGGATGGTCAGACGCCACATGGGCATTCTCCCTCCCCGAGGTAGGCATACTCGATGGCACAAAATGGGATGGCCAGATGCCACAGGGGCATTCTCCCCCCCAATCCGGGGTCGACATACCTGATGACACAGAATGGGATGCCAGATGCCACAAGGGCATTCTCCCCCCGAGGTCGGCATACCCGATGGCACATAATGGGATGGCTAGACGCCACGGGGGCATTCTCCATCCCCGAGGTCGGCATTCCCGATGGTACAGAATGGGATGGCCAGATGCCACATGCGTATTATCCCCCCGAGATCGGCATATCTGATGGCACAAAATGGGATGGCCAGATGCCACGGGGGCATTCTCCCTCCCCGAGGTCGGCATACCCGATGGCACAGAATGGGACAGCCAGTCGCCACGGGGGCATTCTCCCTCCCCGAGGTCGACATACCCAATGGCACAGAATGGGATGACCATACACCATTTGAGCATTCTCCCTCCCCGAGGTCGGCGTGCCCGATGGCACAGAATGGGATGGCCAGACGCCACGGGGGCATTCTCCCTCCCCGTGATCGACATACCCGATGGCCAATAATGGAATGGCCTGACGCCACGAGGGCATTCTCCCTCCTAGAGGTCGGTAACCCGATGGCACATAATGGGATGGCCAGACGCCACATGGGCATTCTCTCTCCCTGAGGTTGACATACCTAATATTACAGAATGTGACGGCCAGACGCTATAGGGGAATTCTCCCTCCCCGAGGTTGGAATACCCAATGGGATAGAATGTTGAGGCCTTGGTGGTATAAAAGCAGATCCGAGCCATTAAACACACGATAAACAAGCATGGATAAACAAGTTTTTATCTGAGAATGGAAGAATTTCACTCATATTCTTGGGATTTATTGTCCATCTTACAACTCTTTGTGGATCATTTTAAGAGAGACTCTATTGAAAATATCCCATCGGCACCCAAATAGCTGTTTTTACCAAGTCTTCCAACTGCTCCCGTAGGTCTCTACATCGCTCAGTGGTGTACCCCATTGCATTATAGTGCATACAATAAGACCGATTATCTTTCTTCTCATTCGAAAACTACCTCGGGCCGGCTCGTTCAATAGACCTTTATCCAGGACCTCCTGAACTATCGGGGCCTGGGGTCTATTGATGGAGGTGTACATTTTCCCTCCGCTAACGAGGTTAACCTGGGCAGACGGCCTTTTCTCCTGAACTTGACTACTCGGAGACACCGGCCTGAACTCTTTCTGCCTCTGGACCGGTCTCCTCGTGTCTCTAACCACATCACGTCGCCTTTCCGGCCTGAGTATCTTGGTCCGCTGGGTGCCTCCTCCTCGAACAATCTTCTCCTCTTCCTCCATTAACACAAACTTCATTGCTTGTTCCAAAGCCGTGGTATAATCCAGTATCTCTTGGATCCTCAAATGAGACCATAATCTCCCGACCCTGAGAGCTCCCTTAAAAGTTTCCAAGGCCTCCGGGGACTCATACGCCCCGACCTCTAAAATCAGGTCGTGATTGTTGGAAAATTATGACCCATATCATCACTATTTGTACAGAACATGATGTTGTTGTACAAATTAACTATATGACAAAGGAAATTGCTCTTTTATCATTTTATAATTAGATTACTTGGATATATAAATGATAAAAGTCCATATGATTAGTACCGGATTAATAAGATATGAGACAATATTAATCCACATAAGCTTTAATCATTAAATATCCCTAGTCGTAGTATTATCGAGACTGGACATCGATAATGCGAAATAGGCTAGTATTACACTTGTGCGTGTTATGGAAGTGTAACGACATTGTTCTCATATATTTGGGTATTGGATACTCATACAATGGGTAATAAGAGGTTCTGTTTACCGATGGTACGGAAACAGCTTCGCTCTGGATAGACCCCTCGGAATCCCATTGGTAGTATGACTATGTGTCTATAGGAATCCGAATAAGGGTAGGTGTATTTGATCTTAACCCGAGACTTGCATCACTAATACTTGTGACAATCAGTATACTTTGGTTTTGGTCGTCCAGGGCTTTAACAGGTTCTGTGTACGCCTCTTCTGGGTATACTGAGAATCGTAGTGTATTGGGTGTGATGTCAAGATGGAAGTATCACTTCAGTTATTTGGAGATGATGATCACGTAGGATACGGAACTAGTACTCTTAAGTACTACAATCATCGGGATAATGTGACTAGGTTATGATTATCCAATTATAGAGACTAGTTACTAGAGATCTGATAGATGCTTCGTACGGGGCAGACACAATTCCAGCCCTAGGCCTAGCATGTGATATCCGATACTGGATCGTAATACGTAATACTACGTATACTACGCCTGACAAAGATTATATATTCCTTTAAAGAATATTTCTGGAGAATTGGGTAGACACGGTGCTTTGCTAGAAGCCAACCATGTCTTGTAAATCAGTAGGAACGTAGTACCAGGTACGCACGTATTCGGATAGTCCGATGACCGTATTTACTACCAACATATCCAGGGATCTCTTGGGTCGCTTCCCAAAGATTCACCGATGACATTTGACTCGAACAGAATTAATCTAGTATTAATTATGAGAGAGAGAAAATTAATCTAGGATTAATTGCGGAAAGAATTTATCTGGGATAAAATTCAAATAATAGAGAGAGAATGATTAATTTGGAATTGATCGATTAAATAATATATTCGATATATTAAATGAAATTAGATTGCAACGCGGAATTAAAATTAGATTTTAATTCGGGCGAACAAATTAATTTTGAATAAATTCGTAAGCGACTTTCGTAATAATTTTGTGAGACATTATTATTTAATTAAATTTGATTTAATTAAGTCGTAACGGAAAAGTTCTTTAATTCGGAATAATGAACCCGAGCCCGAAATTTGTTTAGCGGGCCCACTCGAATTTTGAATTTAAAGTGGGGCCCACAAGTCACATCACTAGTCAACTTTGTCACTTTAGCTTGATGGAAGTTGTTAGTTGGTGTTAGCTTGTAAGTTACACAAGCATTATTTTATTTTGACTTGTGATTGACAATTACCAACTTTGGATATTTGGAAAAGTGTATTTGATTTTTGATAAACAATTACACAAAACAAGTTACACACTATCTCTCCCTTAAGCCTAATTGTCGAATCCACTTCCTCTCATTCTCTCCAAAGTGGCGTGAACCTAGGGTTCATGTGGTTTTGATTTTGTTTCAAAATCTTGCATGCTAGCACATCAAAGGAGTCAACAAAGGTGATAGGGAAACTATCCCATTGAGTTTGGAATTCAAAGATCAAGCTTGGAGCTCAACATACATACAAAGGAGAGCTTGGAGCACTTGAAAAAGGTTGCAAATTTGTGTTATTAACACATCCACCATTGTCGATCAAAGTGAGTATTTTTCCGCAACTTACTTTGTTAATTCACACAATTTTATGCTTAATAGATCCTTGGCATGTTCTAGGAGAACCCAACAGTGATACCTATCGACAAAGCTCTTCAAAGACTCGTCGTCTCCTTACTTCATCAACCTCAATGCCCCATCGTCTTCCTTGGTACACACGCCCCTTTGAAATACCGCACAAAGGATCTCCTCAAGTGATCGAAGCTGTTGACACTCCCCATGATCAAATTCTTGAACCACAAGCTGGCTGACCCGCCCAAGGTCAAAGGGAACACCTTGCAGATGGCTTTTCTGACCATTTTCTGAATTTCCATATACAAAACGAACTTCTCAATATGAGACTTGGGGCCTCGAGCCACCTTTATAAATATCCATGGAGGGCATAGTGAATCTTCTTGGAAATTCCATCGCCATAATTTCTTTCGTGAAAGGAGACGCTGTCCTTATGTCTTGGTCACCCCTTGATTGGTCTTTCATACTTTCCTCCCACTTTCTTATCTCCTTCCGAAACCAGCTCTTCATCTAGCTCTCGGAGCTTCCATGCTCTCGACCTCGGGCTTCCTGACATTTCTTCCACCTCGGGCACAGTGTCTTCTGTAACTGAGGACTTCATTTCCTTCCCCCGGATATCTTCCAAAGTCGCTCTCCGCGAAGCATGGGCTATTGCTGGAGGATTCCGGAGTTTGCCTGCCTTTCTCTTCTTCCCATAGCTCTCCCATCGGCATGGCTCCGGAAATGACTATAGATCTCGCCCCACGGGTATTTCTCTTCCTATTATCGCCATCTCCATCTGCTCCAACGATCCTTTTTCCCTTTACTGTCTCTTCTTTTATTTAGTCGGGGCCCGTTCCCTCTCTTTCACCAGTTTTCTCTTCCAACTTCTCCAACATGGTCTTCATGAAGACCTGTGTTGATTCTCTCTCCTTCCGAGCTTCTTCCCTTTCTCTCGTATCTTCTCTCTCACTTCGTATAGTTTTTTCTATTTTCTCCATCCACTCCGTCATCGAAGCCTCCGAAGATCTATGGTTCTCATTTCCTGCAAATGTCTCAACGTGTTTGCTGCTTTTAGTGCTGGTCCCCACAGACGACGCCAACTGTTGACGATTGATTTTAGTTCCAGGGGTAAATTGGGACAAACTCACTCCTTGAAAAATCCTCCCTCAACTGTGAATTTGTTTGGTTTGGGGACCAAAGATAAACTTAGCAAAAAGATGAGAAAACACACAAAATAGACAGAGGGTTTAACGTGGTTCAGCGAAATGGGTCCAACCTATATCCACCGGAACAAGGGAAAAATGAAATTTTTATAACGTGGTCGGGTATGTCCGACCTCCCTATCTTTCAAGCTCGGATGACCGACCTCTTACAAGCTCACTCTTACACTTAAGTTTTTTGTTATCTATTACAAGTTATGCGTGACTGAATTTGGCTGACCATTTACAATGAATTCTCGATCCTTTTATCTACTGTTACAATAATCTCATGACGTCAGCCACGTAAATCTACCATTAATGTGATGGCTCTCTTCCCAACTGCTCTGCCGAAAGTAGGACTGCCATATAACATCTCTTTAAACTAAGCTACTATTGTCCACTGCCACATGCTACCTCCAGCCTGTAATATGTCATGTCAGACCTCTTTGAAAGGTGTAAGTTCCCATGTAGGGATTAAGTCATTTGATACTGATCATATAATTATTATCACTTCGGCCCGCCCTAACAGGTCGGGAGATAAAAGCAACATATGTCCTAACCTTTTGAGCCACTAGGTCGGGTCGTTAGTGATGGACCACCTCGGGTCGGCCTTCACAGATGCGCACACTGTCGAATCTGATATCTTCTCATCAGGTCATGTCGGCATTCATGGACCACATCGGGTCGGGCTTGAAATACAAACAAGTTTGGTCTCTTAGTTGGGTCAGACTCCTTTACTACCTAGGCCTGAGTCCCTTATCTAGGAAGTGAAAACCCTTTTATACCCTTCCTCGAGGTTCTGACTTCTTGGGGACCAAAAACCACCATCAACACATATATATTCATGTAATTTAATTAGATTAAATTTTTATTGTATCTTATGAACATGTATATAAATAAATAAATTATATTAAATTTGTATATATACTTGTGTTCAAGAGTTGTATATTTGTTCATATGATTTTGTATAAATAATTGGTATGTATGTGAAGGATTTGTTGGAAGTATGTTGATATGAAATTTTATTATACTTGGATACTTTTTTTTTGATGCATGAAGATTAATTAGAATATGATATATATTGTTTAAATGCATAGAATTAATTATTGACATGACTATTTAGTTTATATGATAAATTAAATAAATAAAAATTTATTTTGTTAATTTTTAGCAATTACCGAAAATGAAAAAAAATTATTAATTGTTTTTGGTAATTAGTATAATTACCGTAAAGAATTTGAAAAATAATTTTGAGATGCGATCCAGTGCGCTCCCACAATATACATAAATACAACGAACTTTTTCAGTTTGAGTAAAACTCTATTACTAAATGAGTTGAACTCAGCTCAAGCTCGAATTTAAAAAATTCAGTTTTTATTTTTTTATTTACTTTTTCAAATTTTAAATAAATTCCTCATAGAATTTAAATATATGTTTAATATATAATATCGAGCCAAGTTGTGTCGATATGATTCGAGTCGAGTATATTTCTAATAATTTTTGTGAATTAAAAAATGAGTCGAGTCGAGTTTTTTACAAGTCGTTCTTATTTAGTAATCGAACTATTATTTTCGAGTAGCTTAACTATTAAACAAATTGATATTAAATTAAACCAAATACTAATCGAACTGTTTGTGAACGACTCGGTTGATTTCCAGCTCTTAGCTCAACCAAGCCCGAACAGGGCTTTTCAGTTTGAGCTCATGCTCGGGCATTTAGGGCTTGGTCTGCAGTTTGGGTAAAGAAGTAGTAGAACTAAGAAGAGGAAGGTGGCAGGAGGTGAAGTGTATATCATCAAAGTTGAAATTGTTTGGTGCAACCGTGAGTTGGTAGGAGGGGCTGAAACGCAAATACACAATAATTCAAACAACAACTTGTCTTAAAAAAATAGCCACGAAAATCAGACTCCAAACAACCAACCGCAGCTTTATCTCCACAATTCATCATTTCATCTGCAACACAATCTTCCATTTTCAAAGCTCAAATGGATCCCAAGCAGAACCTTGAAAACCAGAAAACAGTTCCAATGAAGAGCAAAACCCGCTTTCCATTCTCCCTTCGCAATCTCCATTCGCCACTCTTTCCCACTCATTTTCTCTTCCCCAACTCCTCCCTGCCAACACTTTCTTCATTCAACCCAAAATCTCTACCTTATTTTCTCACCAACCAAACAAGGTCAAAGTCCCCACACAAGCCTCCACACTCACCCACATCTCTCTCTCCGCCTCCTCCCCCACTCTCTCTCCAACCAAAATTTCATTCAAGTCCACAATCTCCGCTAACCCTCTTCAAAGCCCTCTCTCTTTAGGCCCCCGCCGCCCTTTTGACCCCAACAATGGGGCCGCAATTCGTCGAGCTTCCATTGTTTGGTTCCGCAACGACTTGCGTGTCCATGATAATGAATCTCTCAACACGGCCAATAACGAGAGCGTATCAGTTCTGCCTGTTTATTGTTTCGACCCGAGAGATTATGGCAAATCTTCTTCTGGGTTTGATAAAACGGGGCCGTATCGGGCTTCGTTTTTGATTGAGTCGGTTTCTAACCTTCGCAAGAATTTACAGGCACGTGGGTCTGATCTTGTGGTGAGAGTGGGAAAGCCTGAGACTGTTTTGGTTGAATTGGCAAAAACAATTGGAGCTGATGCAGTGTACGCGCACAGAGAGGTGTCGCGTGATGAGGTTAAATCGGAGGAGAAGATTGAGGCGGCGATGAAAGAGGAGGGAATTGAAGTGAAGTACTTTTGGGGAAGCACTTTGTATCATGTTGATGATTTGCCGTTTAAGTTGGAGGAGATGCCGACTAATTATGGTGGATTTAGAGAGAAAGTTCAGGGCTTGGAGATTAGGAAGACAATTGAGGTATTGGATCAGTTGAAGGGAATGCCGTCTCGTGGAGATGTTGAACCTGGTGATGTTCCATCTTTGTTGGATCTGGGGCTCAGTCTTAGTGCTACAATGTCTCAGGTTTGGCCTCTATGATAAAAACTGCTGAAGTGTGATACTTTATATTGCTCATGTTTTGTATTACTGAATTCATGCTTTTATTATTTTGAGTCCAATAGAAATGAAAGATTAAGGAAAAAAAAAGGGTAGGGACTAGGGAATTGCACATGAAATCTTACGCGTGATTGTTTAGTTGGAATTAGATATATAAGTTCATAATGGGAATGTTTTTCCTTTTTTAAGGGTTAGTAAAAGACTGATTGGACAATACCTGTAGAATGGAGCTATTTGCTGATATAATTGTTAGTCGGTCTAGTTTTTCCACATAGTAATTTGATTTCTAGTTGCATAACCCTTTTGGATGTTATGGCGCTTCTTCTTATCTTAATGTGTAATTATGAAAGCTTTGCCCTAAAAGAACATGGAGGCAAGCAAAAACAGTAGTATTTGCATTAGAGTGTGAACTAGCCAGTACAAGGGCCATTTTCTGTTTTCGGGTTAGGAGTATATCTAAGTGATGGTAAATTGTTAAGCCTTTGCTGCTTTTATTCACACATATTTTGTTCTATGTTGAGATTTTGTTGAAAGTCGCTTTGCTTTTCATGTTGAAGTCAACCATTTATTATGCCGGACATTACAATTGCATGGTCTTTGATGTTAGAACAGTTGACTGTTTTAATCAGTGTCAATTGAAATTGAACATGGAATTTTATTCCAAGCTTTGAGGGCTGAAACTATATCATCTTTCTTGATCATGTAGGATGGAAAGCCAGCTGCCAGTTCTATGAGGGGAGGGGAAACTGAAGCACTGGAGAGGTTGAAAAAATTTGCAGCTGAGTGTCGAGCACAGCCACCCAAGGGAACCAAGGATGGCAGCCACGGCAGCATTTATGGTGCAAACTTCTCTTGCAAGATTTCTCCATGGCTTGCCATGGGATGCCTTTCTCCCCGTTCCATGTTTGATGAACTAAAGAAAACAGCTGCCAGGTATTCCTCAAACTAAAATTTTCTTTTACCAAATTTATTTTGCTACTGATGCTATCTTTTTTAGAATTTTTCTTTAGTGCTCATTTTGAAATAAATTTTATGTGAAGTATTTCGGCTGCCTCCAAAAGGAATGATGGTGGCAATGGCTCATCTGATACTGGATCAAACTGGTTGATGTTTGAATTGTTGTGGAGGGATTTCTTCAGGTATTTTGAACCACTAGAATGTGTATTTCTTTTTTCTGTTTTCCTTCTTTGATTAAAATAATCACAACTCTCTTTGGCTCTCCCATTCCTCACCTGGTGCTTAGTGAACGTCATTAAAATGTATCGTGGTAGTTTCAGTTCTCCAAAGCAGACATCTTTATGTTCCTTGTCACTGTGTTTTGTTTTATTTTATTTATTTTTTGTAGATTCATTACCAAGAAATACAGTTCTGCAAAGAAACAGGTTGAAGTTGCTTCAGCCACAGCTTGCACGGGTGCCCTTGCTTAAATCAAGTTTCTATTGAGGCAAAAAGAGATTGTATCAGAGCATTATTTGCTTGCATGTATCTTAATGAGAATCCAAGATTTAGCTGTTAAATTTGTTCCCTTGTTAAACTTCTATTTCGCTGCTAAATAAAATCTTATTCTTGTGGTGGGCATTGCCTTGATTCATGTGCTCTTCTGTAACAAAACCCTTGGATCCGTTTTTACATTTGTTTAGACCTTCCAATTATTTGGGATCCAGACTTGTTTATTTCCAGCTTGTAGTCATAAAGTATGTTTTACAATAAAATTTGCTTTATAAAACAGACAGTTGGAGGAATATGTTCTTATTTGGCCGAAACCAAAAGCCAGCATCGAACTCTTACATCAGTATTATAAATGAGCTGCAAATTCTGTCTATTTCGAATGTGAAAGAAGCAACATGCAAAGCTGTCTCTGATCAAGGAAAAACTATCACGAATCTCAGAACAATCATTCTCCAACCGTGAATTTGTTTGGTTATAGGGATCAAAAACGAATTTAACAGAAGACGAAACAAACACAAAACCGACAAGAGGATTTACGTGGTTCGGTGGAATAAATTCAACCTACGTCCACGGGAACAAAGTAGAGTATTGGTTTTATTACCAAACCGAGCTCGGCAGACCTCTTTTCAAGGGTGGTCAAATGTTACCGAGCTGTTTGTTTTGTGGTGTTTTACAAATAACGCTTGAGTGAGATTTTTTCTAACCAACCTATACAAATGAGATTACCCTCCATTTATATACTAAGAGAAATACAACACTATTCCCATATCTCTATGACGTCAGCCACGTGGATTTTCGGCCGAAAGAAGGCTCTCTGCCCCAACTGCCTCGCCGAAAGCAAGCCTGCCATTTGACTCCCCATCAAATCACTCTGTTTTATACGCTGCCACACTCAACAATTATGATGACAACCTGTAAAGATCTTTCAGGCGGTGGTACATGTCAGATGGAAAAGTCCAAACGGTCCCGGTCTTCACGTCGGATGTCATGTGGACGGCCAATCATTGTGCCAAACTACTCCAATTACTTCCGAACTGACCCAAAAATATCCGAGCTCATTCTCCCGATCCAGGAGGAAAGATAGGGCTGAACCGAGCTACCGCGCTAAAGTGGTCGGTCTCGGCTCTGATGTTGTCGGTCTCTGACATATGCATCATGCTGTGTCCTCAGGTCGGTCAAACCCAGGAAACCTGGTCTGAACACCATGTCTGGTCGAAGAATGACTAATATACTTAGCACATTCGTCCTCCCAAGAGGAGAAATTCCATCTTTGCCATTGCCGTACTGTTCAAATACTTTGTCACAAAAAACACCATCAACATCTGTCCCCTAATTCTCAGTTTCAACGAGTTGTGCGAGTTGGTACCGGGAACTACAAAGTCAGGTGTGTGCTGATCAACCGGGTGGTGATTACCTCTAGGAGCCACAAAAAACTGCCTCAGCTACCAATCAGGTCGTCTCTATCGTCTTCATGTGCTCGGTCATTGATGATTCTGATGTCTATCCAGTCGGTGCTCGTGTCTTGAAGCGGAACCCCCCTTTACCCTTCTGGTAGTCGTCCCTTGGAAACCGTAAACCATCATTACCTCATAAATACCCATCAAATCATTTTTAGGGTTTAATCTGGCCGTGACACTTGTCGAGCATCCACGACTCTCCTTCCAAAATCAAAACAATCAACCGTTCAAGGGGCAGCCGAAGGGTTTCCAATCTCAGCCGTTCATCACAATCTGAGTAGATGGAACTTGAAAGTGACACGTGGAGCATATCCGAGACTTCTCTCATCATCTAACGGCCAGAAATGCCCCGAGCTGTCTACAAAATTGGGAAGCAACAACATTTCTCTCTTTTATGAAAACCAGCACTTCCGAAGCGCAAGAGACTTATTCCCCACTTGTCTGAGATCAACAAGCTTCAAGACCGACCAGACCAACTCTCCGTACAAACTCTCGAATCAAGTAAGTCTTTTGTTCGACCTCTTTCCTCTCAATTACTGAAACTTTTCGTGATCATTTGCTGCTTGTAAAAGTTCATGTATTCTTTCTCGCTTGCTCTTCATGTTTCCTATCATGTTTATGCCTCTATTTTGTGTTGTAAATGTGTAGTGTGGTTTGCGGGTTGGTTGGGTGGTGTAAGATGCATATGTTTATTGGTCGAATGATGGGTTGTGGGTTAGGGTGTTTGATGTTCGGGTTTTCTGGGTTTGTTATTTATCGTGTATTTGGTTTGATGTTTTAGGGAGAGACTTACTGTTTGTGGCCATTGCTAGGACGTTTAGAGACTTCTGGTGTGAGTCTCTGGTTGCTAAAATAACCTTTTAGCGTATGACTCTCCCAAACGGTTTACTAACTGCCCTTCTCGGACCCTGCCATTGCTAGGAATGTCAGAAGTCGAATCGTCATCAGCTCGACCCCCAATCTCCTAACCTCCTCGTACTGAAGAGGCTTCCTCCAGCTCGGCTAGCTTGGAGGAATTAGATACTACTCCAACCCATTCTCAGGAAGAAAATGAGGAAATATCAGTATAATCTTACACTGAAATTACTAAGAGTGAAACCTGCATGTGATATTCGCAATCGCAGAGTCTGCTGTCATCTGTCTTTCTCAGCAGCAATCTTACTTGCCACTAAATCCGGCCATGAGGTTCCACTTGCTAATGCCGTAATGCTATGACATATGCATTTATTCCTGCAAGAAAGTAGAGAACTTCAGCAGCTTTGCTATATTCGCCGTCAACTAAAGAAAGTAGAGACTTGCATTCCTAGTGAGAAGAAAAACCCGTGACACAGCTTATAATATCTGTGAGCTTTGTAACAATGTAAGCTATCCCACTGATGAAAATTACAAAGCAGATGAAGGCTATCCACCCACGAGCAATATGATAGATAAGGAGGCACAAAAGCAAATAAAAGTCTTCATGGCACAAGGAGAGATTGCCAAAATATTCTGGTTAGCCGCAGATAGAAATTCTTCAGTTTCCTAGATTCCGGGCTTTCCAACTGTTCAAATAATTGGAAATAATTTGTACACTATGCTTGGAAAAGGACAAAAAAGTAACAATTTATTACTGAAAAATAACCAGTGCATAAATTCATGATGTAAACATTAATTAATCAAATCAAAGGAGTCCCAACAATTCTATTCTGATAAAATTTTCATTTCAACAAAAAAATCAAATTAACAATATGAACGAGAATGTTAAGAGGCGGAGTGTAACACACCTACACTTCAAGCTTGTCCAAGGCTAATGTCTTGTCCATGACCGTTTGTTTGGGGTGCTAGTGTGCACTTTTGTATTTTCTTTATTTTTATTTTAGTTTAATTTTTTGGGCGGGGGGGGGGGGGGGTCAACTCAAACATCATGTGAATTTCTTAATGCCACTTGTGTAATGTCTTTAAAACCTTTTTAGGAGGGTGACCCGACCACCTTAGAAGAGCCTTGACCACTAGCATACTAGGAGCTTAAACTATGTACTCCATCACCCTTAGTTGACTTGATTAATGAAATGTGCTTATTTTGATATCTCATTGTTTTGTCCCGAATGTGATGCTGGAATGTGTATTAAATTGTGCCAAATATATGCTTTATTGCTTCATGCCATGCGAATATGTGTTTATCAATGTTTACTCAACTTTTGTTGCCTCTCAAAACTTACATTTTGTAAATGGTTAACCATGAACTTGTCCTTGCAGACTCAATTCTAGGTTGACTTGTTAGACGCAACATTAATAAGTGTCGCACGGACTCGACTTGGTGATTCCAAAGTTTGGCCCGTGACAGTTGGTTTCAGAGCATACAAGGTTGGAAATACGGAATGACTATGAAATCATCTACAAAAATTCACTTGGATGTTGTCGAGAAAAAGTTAGTTGATATTGATAGATACATTACAACACTAATGAAGAAAAATTTGGATGTCGAAAACTTCAGGCAGACTATCAAGGTACTCAAAACCTTGACGACCAAGGTAAGTACCTTAAAGGCCCAAGCCAATGGTGCAAGCACGAGTGCCCCACCAGAAGATGGACATGCTAATGATTGGAAAAGTGCCATGAACGCACTGAAAGAACAGTTGGTGGAGATGAGCGTAAGGGTGAACATCACAGCCCTTGCCATTTTGAACTTGCCAACAACTACTACCAACACGAAACATAATAGGTCCAAAGTTCCAGAAACTAGAACTTATGAGGGAGTTACAAATGCACACGCACTCGAGAATTTCCTCTTTCATATGGAACAATATTGATAAGTGCATGAAAGTGTACTTTGAACATCACTAATTCGACTTG